>PVIR01008425.1:0-56819 GCA_004026965.1 Petromus typicus
TTCAGGCTTGATTTTAAAAATCACCACAAAGGTTAGAATTAAAATAGTCTTGTCCTCCAGCTGCCCCCATGGAGTGAATATATGCAAGTTTTAATAGACAGATATAAATGATTTTATTATATCTATGGAAAGTATTTTATGATGATGCATACTGCATCTTCTGGTGATACAAGGAAATCATAACTACAAGTCTACTGTCAAGTTCTGCAGTAGGGGAAGAGTTCACTCTTATTCTTTTATTCTAGTTGGTAGTTACCTTGCTTTTGATGTGCTGCATGTTACTTCCTGGATATAGTTAAAGCTTTCTGTATTTAATCCTAATACAGAACACCTTTCCATTATCATTCTATTTGGTGAGCAGATCTGGGACTCCGATAACTTCTCAGATTTTCAGATAATACTTCAACTTTTAGTTTCACCCTTCATCACACAAGCCTGTTATGCCTCCAATTACAGATAGTTTGTGATCTAGAGTGGTAGGTGGTGCTATGGATTGGGTAAATTTTGGGTCTCTCTCCTAAAGGTCCATGTGATAAAAGCCTGATCCTCAGTGTGGCAACATAAGTGGTGGAGACTCTGAAGAGTTCAGGCCTGTTGGCAGGTCCCTCACTTGATTCACTTTTGAGAAGGGTTTGATAAAAAGAGCAAGACTGGTCCTTCCTTGATCTTTTTTGCCTTCCTTTCTCAGCATGCTACTTTTTATTTACTGTCATAAAGCCTTGCACCATTAGGTCTTTCTTTTCAGAAGACAAACTGATGAGACTGTCATTATCTTGTACTTGCAATCTCTAAAGCTGTAGGCTAAATGAACCTCTTTGTTATGGACTTCTTGTGTGTGTGCTGCTGGAGTTTGAATTCAGCTATAGCTTGGTGATTGAGTCCACCTTATAGGCAATTTTTTAAATCACTGAGCTACAATTCTAACCCCAAGCCTTATTGCTTTACAAAGAATTCAGCCCTAAGAATTTTACTGTAGCAATGAAAATCAGACTAATGCAATTATCTCTTCTCCTATTTGCTTTACCATCTCAAGGTATTTGGGCTTTTTATTCCACTCTTCTATCAGTTGGCCATCTGATTTCCATTTCTCACCACTTTTTGACATCAGTTTTCTACTCCCTAACTTTTCTTTTTTGGCCTTTCTGGTTTGTTCCCATACTGCTACAAGTTTCAGAGGGAAGTAGAGAGCAATGTCAATTTTCTATACCATATTTCTTCTCATACTATTTATCACAAAGATCCACAATGGTAGGAATAAGTTCATGTAATCTTGAAAGCAGTTAAATTTTGCCACCAGTGTCTCATACTTCATTGTGATTTTTTAAGAGTACTCTTTAATGACTATCAATTCTAGAGTTTTTAATATATAAAACATACACTGATCACCTATCTGTAGTGGCTGGGTTATGTGTTAGAAACACTGTTAGACTCACTGCATCTTTTTCTCATTTTTTAAGTTTTTTTTTTTAAACAGGGTCTCACTTTGTAGTTCAGCTAGCCTCGAACTCTCAGCAATCCTCCTGTCTCTGCCCTCCAAGTGCCGGGATTACAGGTGTGAGCCACCACACCCAGCATTGTGGTATATAGTCCAGGGCTCAAACTTGGGACTTTGCAATTGCTAGGCAGACGCTGGAACCACTGAGCTAAATTTCATTTTTTTCCCTAGCTTGTATTGTTCATTTCATCTGTCCTGTGCATGTACACTGGAGACCACTGGCTACTAGTTCCTAGCTTTAGTTTTCCTAGAAATTTCTGTTCATGTAGTAAGTGGTCTAGACAGACAGTTGTTACTATAGTTACAGTGACTATAATTTTATTAGGGCCTGTTGTCTGATGATTTAAAAATAATTTTTGTTTCTTGACTTGAGTTTATTTTAATAAGTTTAAAAGCCAGACCATCTTGGCTTTTAATGGTTCAGTTCCATAGAAACACAATTCAAGCAAATATTAAGCTATGTTGAAAAATAAAGCTATTGTATCTTTTCTATGGTATGAGAAAATGAAGATGTAAATGAGCTCTAGTATATATAGCTGATATTATGAAATAGAAAATATTTAAAAGGAAAGAGGATCTAGGGGTAAATAATGAGGGAAAAAAGAATGTGATAGTAATAAAAAAGGAAACAAAGCTTATATATATGGGGGGGTGAGGCTGCAGAATGGGTGGAGGAGGGGAAAATGGTTTTTCCTCATCCTCTTAGCCATAGTTTCAACAGCTATTTTCTATCCCACACTCCTGACATGTTTCCTTTTCACAGGCCTAAAGCCACAGACCCAACTGACTACTGACTAAAACCCCAGAAGACCATTAATTAAAACAGTTTCCTCCTTCTACTTGTTATTCCTAAGTATTTTTGCCACAGCAACAGAATTCTAACACAGTAGGTTTAATATGGTAAACTAGGTACTGGAAATATTTCAGTGAATGAAACCTTCGCAGGGTGTTTTACTTCAACAGTTAACAGATCAACCTCCAAACCAGTTGTGAAACTATTCACAGAAAAAAGAAATCCCACTAACTTTTCTCATCATTGAGTTACAAGCACTAATAATTCACAAGAGTTTCAATTACCAAATTCTAATGGTCGTGAAATACAAACAGAAATCCTGATTGAATTTATCATTCAAAGATAAAGAGTTGGTTCATGTTCTTTACTCTGAATAGTTCACAATTTTGAATGGTTTTGGATTCTAGGCATGTGGCTAAAGGCACTGAAATCAGTAGATTTTGGATAAATATACTAAACCAGACATTTTCCCCATACTTTAGTGATGCACACACCACAGATTTGTCAAGTAAAACAATAAGAAATTGTGCTAATGTGATAATGTTCATCTTTAATAATGTTGTATTAATGTTAAGCTTTAATAATAAAAAATACTGGTTTACTTTATGATAGATAATATTCACAGAAGCTAATGAGCATGGAGTGAGGAGGCAATGATTACTTGTGTGTGCATGTATGTGTGCGTGCGTGTGTGTTTGTGCATTTTTTTCTTCACTCCTGGGGACTGAACCGGGGCTCCTCATCTGTGCTACCTTCTCTAGTCCTTTTCACTTTATTTTGACACAGGAACTTTCTAAGTTAGTAAGTTGCCCAGGTTAGGCTCATATTTTAAGTCTCTTGCCTCAGCCTCCAAGAGTACAAGGATTACATCAAGTTTTTCATGACTCTACAAAATATTATATTTTTTAAAATGGAGTAGCTGCCTATGTGTACTTAATTTAACTAAGATGCAAGGTAGAATTCCTGGAGAGGAGAGAACCACTAGGTGTAAAATCAGTATGGTTCAGGCCAGGGATTAAACTCAGTGGTTCCAGCATCTGTCTTATAAGCACAAGGTCCTAAATGCTATTCCCGATAACCGCATTCCACAGTGCTGAGTGTGGTGACTCTGCCTCTCCAGCACTTGGGAGGCAGAGGCAGGAGAATTACTGTGAGTTTGAGGTTAGCCTGCCTGAACTACAAAGTGAGACTCTGTCTCCAAAAAAAAAAAAAAAAAAAATCAATACGGTTCTAGAGATGGATGATGCTTTCTGAGTAGGGTCATGAATATTTTATAGTGTTTTGGGAAGTATATTTTATATTGATTTGTTCATGAGACTTCTGTTCAGTCAGGCAGAAGGTTCAAACATAAGAGAAAAAATTATAACTACAATAAGATCGTCACCATCAGACAGCCCACTAAGAAGGACTAAGCCACAAATGGAGGTTGGCCAGGAAGAACTTTACTACTCATGACTAAACTGTGGTGGAGATTCTTCCATCATACAGTTGGTAGCATCTCTCATCTAAACTCATTGACAAAATCCCCAATTTCATAAGCACCCTGAATTCAGCTTTCACATCAATCTTCATCTCCCTAAAACTACCTGGTCAGCTTTGTAAAAGTTGCAGAAGATATGTGGAGGACATTTAAGTCTACCAATCATAGACTCTAGAAATATACATTATTCATGTTCTTGTAGTTATTTGTTATAGCTCATAAGGGTCACTCTTCTACTAGTAAATAGTCATGACCTAGATTAATCAGATTTACCAAGAAAAATGTCAAGTCCATCTGAATTTTTTTTTAAACTGTCATGGAGTTTTAAACATAAATCATCCTTTCCTCTAGGGAATTTTCTGTCAAAGTGTTTGATACACAGAAAGTGAAATATATTAAATGAGTAAAAGGAGTATTTCCAAGGTCTTTCTGGCATTATCACCATGGGAGAAACAGGTCTTCCTCTATTCTGCCATCATGCCAAGGAAGTAGCTGCAAAATGTTAGCTAAAATGGGACATGAGTGATTGTGGCTAGAGTTAGGTCTTCTAAAAAGTTGGAACCTATATACTTGTACCATTTTATTGTCCTTCTTGGTTTACATAGATGAGCAGGGCCAAGTAGATCTTGACCACTGAGGACAGGCCACGCTCATTCATGTCATTCAGATTCTCTCCCTGTCCTCTAAGGAATTCACAAGTGCATATTTCTCAAATACGGACTCAGGGAAAATGCTTTTTCTTTCTTACTTGTCTTATTCTATCTATTGTCTTTCCTCCCCTCCCTTTTCCTTTTCCCTTCCTTCTTTTGAACATACAGATTAGGATTTTGTTTCCCATTCTCATGCTTCAATATGATGTCCAGGCCATCTTCAGGGCAATGTCCTTGAGTTTGAACTCAGACTTTAAGTAGAGATCTACTTGGTTAGCAACAAAAGTGACAGTGAAGCAAAAAGTAAACATACCTCTAGAATTATATTTATAATTAAAACACTGCATTAGTTAAGTGATGTTCAAAGTACTAACTTAATCCTTTTGAACTTCATTACCCTGTCTGAAATGGTGACACTATTTTTAATAGAACTTTAAACAGTAATAAAAAAGGCAATGTGTCGAAATACCATTATGAACACCATTACTATCCTCATTATTTCTCTGTACTAAGCAATAAGCACTTTATTGCCACAATTTCATTATGATTAGCTCCATTTCCAACTTAGAAAACTGAGACTTGGAAAGTTTCATTCTTTAAGGTAACAGTCACTGAAAAGTATAGTCAAGATTTGAAATCAAGTCTGTTGTAAACTTGAACTTGTGTTATAAACTATATAAGTCATCCTACATGTTCCTGCATTTTTATTAATCTTCATTTTATTCACATACATTGTATACATGAACTGGGTTAATAATTATATATTTCCTTTTACTAAGGTCTTTTAAATACACACAGTTCTTCACACACTAAATAAACACTATTATAAAAAGTTGCATTCATATTTCAACTACACCTGTGTTGTTCAATACCAAGGCAGCAAAAGTGATTATTGAATTAAATAAACTGACATAAAATAAACAATTCAAATCCTCCATTATTCTAGCCACATTTCTGGTCTCCAAAGCTAAGTATAGCTAAGAGTTACCAAAATGAACAGCACAGAAAGAGAAGAATTGTATCTGAAAAATGTTCATTTGGATAATGGGGGCCAGATACATTACCTAAAAAAATAATTTCTTTACCACAGAAAAGAAAACACTTTATGTGAAAACTCTTCTGTTCAATCTAAGACTCCAAAAATTATACAAATCAAATATACAGAGATTCAAAGCTCATTCTGCCATAGTTTTCTTATGGGTCATGTGGAGTCAGAAGCTGCTTGCAGAGCTGTGTGGAAAAATTCCTGAGCACAGCACAGCCACTCCTCATGTTATTAACCAAGTGCCTTGGTAGATTCTAATCTTGGACACTCCAAAACCCATGAGGCTTTTGAACTAGTATAAATGTAAGTCATTCTCGTTATCTGAAAGTTCTTAGAGAGTTCAAGTTACTGGAGAGGCTTCAACAGAGGAGGAAAGGAGCATAGTGATTTGGGAACCTCTTTTTATTATTATTTTTTTTAAGAAGAAATTTAGCAAGGCAGAAGTGATAGCACCCTGTTAGACTAAGCCAATCTGCAGAAGCTGTCCATATAACTGCAAAGATATAGAAAATGAAAAGCCAGAAGGATCAAACAATTTGAGGAAGAAAAACAGATAAATACAAAAGATGGAGTACATCAGTGTGCTTTTGCATGCTTCCTCACTTTCTGAGGATCTGTAGGGATAGGATAGCTGTTTAAGAAACACATATATCCTCTCTTATTGGTTCTGCTTTTGTTTTTTCCTTTAAAACAACAAAGCTAATCTGTGTAAAAAACATCTTTATCTTTTGTTAGCCAATAAAGTAAAATTACCAAACTCAGTTTCTAAGAAGCCAATTAATTACTCAATAAAAATAAGTGTCTAGAAATCAGACGTACTGTCTATAGACTTACATTAATTAAAAATATTTTATATCAGTATTAGATCCACTTACTTCTGAAAAATAGCTTTTGAAAACATGATAAAAATATAGTAAGGGGAATTTTGTAAAAAATAAATGTCATTTAACTTGCATTATTTGAAATTATTAGTTACATTCTAGCCTACAGTATTAATTCAGCCATCAATATAAACAATAAGAATAAAATATTTTATTTTTAGGTACACATTTAAAATGAGTTCATGTGAAACAGGGATTGTTTTCACATTTTATCTTTGAATATATGAAAAAATATGATTGAAAGATTATGCACTTTTCTAATTTAAAGAGAACTCTAAACAGATTTAAAGGCAAGAGTTTCAATACTTTTTTTCAAAGAAAAGCAAAGGATGGATTTTTTTAAAAAAGTATATTGGCATCTTTGGTTATAAACTTTGAGTAAGAATTCCTTTATATTTGCATACAGAAAAGCAGTTAAATCAGAAGTTCTGATGGGTCATGACATTTTCTTTGAATATCTACTTAGACAGATGATATTGAATCATGCATATATTTAAGACAGCCATTTCTAAACATATTTCCAACGATGTTGTATCAACCTGTAGACAGTTGTCTATGCTTGAAAATACACTGAAGGAGTCTGCCACCTCTCCAGGAAAATCTTTTCACTCTAACTATTGTATTTCATTTTCCATAGAGGAAACCTTAAAGTGTACAGAAAGTTTCTCTGGGAACTTTTCTAACTTTTTCTAAATAGGAATATGGAAGCTGTTCTTTTTGTCTGTCTGGCCCATTTGTTCTTTCCCATTAAGCTACAGGATTTACTAAGAGCCCACAAAGTTCTAGCTTATAGAACAGGGTCTTTGGAGAATACCCAGAAAGTGATGTTGGGTACTAAGGTAGGCACTTTACATACACCAATAATCTATGGATTACAATCGTCCAAGTATAAGTGAAAATTCATTCTCTGATAATCATCCCAGAAGTGCACACATTATGTTTTTAGAAATCTGGCAGTGTAACAGAGCAAATACTAACCTTCCAATGACATAAGTCAGTTTAATTCCCCAACCTTTCTGTTAGTATAATTTAATTATAACCACACAATAAAGGTATGTTCCAGTGCTCTGAAAACTGGGGATAAATGTGAGTGCAAGAGGGATTGATTGGGATATTCTCTCCATAACGGCTGTGTTTTAATGATGTGGGGAAATTTAAATGCAGAGACCTTCTTGCTTCTACAGGAAGTACCGTAATTCTCTTCATGATTTCTTCTTTTTTTTTTTGAAGACAGGGTCTCGCTTTGTGGTTCAGGCTGGCCCTGAGCTCAGCCTCCAACTCACATCCCAATCCTCCTGCCTCTGCCTCCCGAGTGCTGGGATTACAGGCGTGAGCCACCACGCCCGGCACTGTGGTATGTGGTACTGGTTGCTGGTGGGTGTGGATCTCTACACCCAGTATTGTTATGTGGTTACCGGCGAATCGAACCCGGGCCCTTGTGCTTGCAAGACAGGCGCCGGAATCACTGAGCTAACTCCCCGGCCCCGAGTTTGAATCTTTTTAATTAACAATAAATATCACTATAGTGTTTGTAACATACCTTTGACCTGGAAAAGCAAGTACATACCTTTTCATACACTAATGAGTTATTCAAGCTACAGGTAAGCCAAAGAACTAGACAATAAATTCAGTATAAAAGAACTGTATGTGAAGCATGCATGTCTGTGTGTGTATGTGTGTGAACTAAATTGATGGGAATGTCTAATCCAACATATCATCATGGTTATGGCTGCATATAAAACACACAGGACAAGAACTCATCACAGAAACACTCTTCGAAGTCATGGTAGTGATTTCAATTATGATATCTGTCTTGCTAATGCATTCTGTGCACCTGTCAGTAGCAGAGGAAGCAGGATTAAATCAAACCGAAGCTATCCCTGCAGCAACAAAGGATTCATGTAGCCGTAAGACACAGGGAAAAAGCAAACACTGAGCTGCAGGAGCCATTTAGAGAAATGGACTCCATGGCACGGAGTTTAAAAATCATCCATAAAAATGAATACATTATCCATCTTTTTCTCTCTTGGCACTTCCTCAGTTGACATTAGCACTGTCTGGTGTGTTAAGATTGGGAGAGCTAAGCTGGGGAATGTGATAGCAAACCCTTAACTCAAGCAGCAGTATATGGGCCAGGCTGTTAAACTGCCATGTTAGTGGAATACATAAATGTCAGCATTATTTTAGAATGATTTATTACATCCATAACCGTCAAAACAAATGTAGCCCAATAGTCTACAACTCCTGGGTAGCTTTTCTAATTCAGAGTCTGCAGATGACATTTTCCATTACAATGACACTCAGACCTTTACAGACAAAATGGCAAATTTTGTTAGGAATTTCAGAAGTTTCCAACATGTTATTTAAATGATTCTAGAAGGGAAGCTGGTTAGTAATGAGCTATCAAATTAAATAACCAGGAAGGGTAAGCCATACCAGATGGGGCATGCCTGTAATCCCAGATAACTGGGAGGCCAAAGCAGGAGGATAACAAGTTTGAGGTCTCTTCAGACATGTAGTGAGACACTATCTCACTAAACATCTAAAAATATGAGAGGATATAGCTCAGTGTTCCCTGGGCTCATCCCCAATACTGGAAAAAAAAAAAAAAAAAAAAAAAGAATGTCTGACAACTCACCCTGATCTCTACTGCGAAAAGAATCTGGAATTGCAAATGCAATTACACTGTAAAACATCATTCTTCCATCTCATTGATCAGTTAACAGCATTAATATCCCCACAGATGAACTTCTAACACAGAAGAGGCATAGCCGTGTGAGCTCAGAATTCAAACTATGACACCTGTACATATAAACAGGCCCCCTTTTCAGGATTTATGGATATAATACATAAAGGTTTATTTGTTCATTTTACTGAAATACAGCAAAAGCATCTACTGGTAATGATGTATCTTAGAACTAAAATGGCTCATTTATGATCATTTCCAAGGTCACTACACTTTGTAGCTTGTTACCTTTAAAAACAATGCATCATTCATCCTCCTAAACAAATCAATAAGTTAGGAATTTCTCATGATATGAGACAAAAATGATGCTTGGTGGTATTCAGATATTATAAATTTTATTCCTTTATAAAAATGGATCTATTTTTATGACACATCCTTCATAATATATAATAGCCAGAGAATTGCATAAGTCACAGTACACTTGTTTTAGATAAACTAAAATGCCAAGCTGTTAATGCAGTTATACAAAGAATCAGTTATAGTGTCACTAAATCCATGAACATACATGCCATGCACACACACACACACACACAAACCCTATGTGCAATGACATATAAAATAGTATATGTTACATATATTAAAATTCTATATAGTTTTGGGGGTTTGAACTGAGGGTCTCACACATGCTAAGTGAGTAAATTACCACTGAGCTATTCCCTTTTACAGCTTTCCTTCTTCGCATAACCATACCTTACAGCAAACTTCTGAAATAAGATATCAAAGTGAAGCTGATTAGGCAATTTATTCTGTAATTTAACAGAAGCTAACCATAAATGACATGGCTCCCATGTTCTCTAGGATAATATGCTATTAAGAAATTTTAAAAAGTTTTCACGTTAACTTGAAAGGGAACTGAAATCAAGGTTCAAAAGGAAAAGATTTATGTGAATTTATGTTTGTGATATTGTTTGTAGAGATAAGGTAGCTAGGTGATAAAATTATGACAATAAAGGCGATGAGTACATAGCCTAAAGAAACACAGGAAGGAGATATAGTCCTAAAATGGTCTACAGGTCAGACTAAACAAACTTAATTTGGAAAAGGATAGACATGAAGGAAGAGTTAATAGATATGAAGATCTAAGTGTGAAGGCTGGGATCTCGATTTTATATGATTTAGAATTTAATTCTGGAATTTCAGTATAGTTTCTTCAATTTTGAAAAAAAATACAGAATACAAACAATAGGAAAATGAAATCCTAATCTCAAGTATGTATTTATGAAGTGGACCACATTCTTTAAACAGTAGAGCTAATCCTCAATCTAACAATTAGGGCCAGATGCTTCCCCCAAAATCAGTTCTATCATGGGACCAAAACAAATCTGTTCTTATATGTTCTCTATCATGAGGAACAGAATTGACTAAGATAGAACCACTAAGAATTTTCACACTCTAATATCTCTTACCACAATACACCTCCTGTAACCAGATTTCTGCCTTGGACACAGAGTGCACAACTGGAGTGCTTGTCTCTTTCCCTCCTGGACACTGTTGATGCTCCTCAGCCTTGCTCCCCCTACAGGCCACTGTCTGACATTACAAACACGTGGACAAGCCTTCTACTTCAAAAGGTTGTTTGGTTTGAATCTTTTGGGAATACAGTTTGCACCTTGTTTTGTACATTCTGAACCTTTTCTTCACCAATGACTATTGTTCAGAATTCTCATCAATTCCTCCTTTGGATATCATTTATTTGGGAAGACACTTACTTGTCTCAGGGAGTGCTTGCAAATGGATTAGATTCTGAAGGTCCTGATGACTTACTATCATAGCTCCTGGTGCCTTTGTGGCCCTAGTCAAAGGACTATCTTTACTTCTCCCAATTCCACTTATGTAGCTATGAAATACTTATGGACACCCTTCTACACCAGGTACCTATGCAGGCTCTGAACATTAAAAGGGTCAAAAAAACCAATACAAAACCCTTGTTTCTAAGAAGCTTCCAATTTATGAGAACCAATTGCTTTCTACATAACCCCCCCCGCCCCGGACATCTAAGATGGGGAATTTATGTTGGAGCTTTATGTTTGAGCTTCTTGTGCAGTTACATCTTTATATTTCAAAATGTTAGATGTGCTGGTGTTATTCCTTATTTTAGAAGTTCTTTTTTAAGTCCTCATAGATAAGAATAATGCCAAGTAAAATTTTATATTATTTCTGTCAAATTGTCAATATATTTATTTGTCTTGTTCAACGCAATGTGAAGACAAATTTCTGAAATTACATAAATTATAATTTTCCTACAGAATACCTGTCATGCAGATCTTATTAAGAATATATTAAGGTTGTGTGTTGGCAAATCCATTTAACTTCTTTCATAAAGCTATCCTGAAATGCAGTCTAGATGTGAGGCATTTCTTATGAATTCTTCTATTTATAGCTTTCCTATATCTTTCTTGTATTTATATCTAGTTATTTGTACATGTGGTACATCAGCATTCTATAAAACATTCTACAGAATTCTGGAACTGCTATAGAGTTAATATAAAGAAATAGATTAAATGGATTGTGAAATTCTGGATGTGTCCTGTGTTTTCCTCTTGGAAAAATTCTAAGTAATTCTATAGGGAAAAAATGAATTTTTAAAACATATTCCAAACTGTTCTAACCATGAATTCCGATTTTCAGAAGAGGCTTGCCATTTACAATCATCTTGTTGATGCAAAAAAATTAAATTCCTTAAGAAAAGGAGTCCTTATTTTTTCATACACTGGTACAGATTCTCATTGTTGAGTGCAATCATGATGTGTATATGTAATGTACCAATAGAGATTTCAATTAAAAAAAAAAAGAAAAGAAAAGGGATTCTTATAGGTACCAGTAGCACACAGCAGACATTCATAAAAATAGGTCCAAATGAGTGCATAAGGTGCTGCTTGTGATGGTTAAGCTGCACTGTCAACTTGGCAGCTTTGGGATCTGCCTAGGGGTCTGGTGCAAACTTATCCATTTGGTCTGAGTGAGACATGGAAGCATAACCTTGAGATCTACATCCATTCCTCAACCCATCCTCTCTGGCACTGTTTCCCTGCTCTCCTTCTGGTTCCCATGAGGCCAGCACTTTCCCTCTTCCCAGCCCCTTTTCCATCTTACTGCCTCAGAGGTAGCCAACCATGGACTGAAACCCTGAAACACTGAGTCAAATCATTTCCTCCTTTAAGTTATGGGAATAACACATTCAGTCCCAGTTATGAAAAGCTATATTCATATGGCTTAGATTTTCTGATACATGTTTTTAATTAAGCATCTCTTACTCAATGTTTAAATAGAGCTGAACTTTTCAAATTTGTCAGACCAACTAGGAAAAGGATCACTTTCTTGTTCACATACTCATTTGTTGTTATAAGTTCATTTCTCAGGTAGATCAGTTTCCACTATGATTCTGCAAGGAACTAAATTCCTAGATCTCTCACCTATAAATCCTCTGGATTCTCATCTATCATCCAGGGAAACAAGGTGAAAAATATCACTGATTCCCTGCCAGACCTGTACCTCTAGTTGTTACTCAGGGAAGCAAGATAAACAAGCAACACCTCTGACACAATGGAAAAACAAATTCTAAATCTTATTTAGGTGGAGGTAAAGTGGAAGGATCAGGAACATCTTCCAAAAATAAAGTACTTGGTTCATGGTTTATAAACATGTGAGAAATAATCAAGACATTTAAAAATGATTAGCACCCAAGAGAGGTATTAAACTTTCACAGTATTTAGACTTAAAAATAAAGTCAACATTTTGATAAATTGAATCTTACTACTACAATATACAAAAGAAATAGTTCAATTAAAGTCCTAACCATTTTTATATACAGGAGAGGCACTTTTTATTAGCTCACTTACAGTATACATTTGCCAATATTTTCAATTATTTACTATTTTAAAATGTATACTTGTTCCTCTTCTTTAGGACACTCTAAGGCATTATTTAGACTCTCTTCAGTGTAAGATTTTAGCAAAGTTCTTCTAACTAATTCAGTCAAGAACTAGTTTTGGAAAAGTAGGCCTCAGAAGATTCATCAGAAAATTGTGTCTATATTACTTTTTGCAAATGTGCTATGGGTTTGGCTTCATGATTTATCTTAAATTACATAACATAGGGGAAATTCAGGGGTATTTGCATTTTAGTAAAAATGAAATTCACAGAACAAAAGGGAAATAAAACATATACCTGAACATTTTCTCATCTGATTAATTATTTGACACCAAGAGTTTTTTGTGGCTGAAATGCTTTCCATTCAGTAATTTTGAATTCAATTTTACCGTGATAAAAATGTGGCAAATGTGAAGCAGCAATGAATATCACTTTTAAATATTGCTATGACTTGGTATAAGTGTAATTTAAATAGTGCATGAAAATATATGGCATTTGCAGGTATTATATGACATTGTTCCTATAAAATTCCAGTCTAAGTCATAAATCACAGCTTTTGAATCAAATACCTAGGAGTACTGATGCATTTCTAACAAATAACTCATTTTAACTGTTGAAAACCCCATTGGCATGCAGGATTTTTATAATTAGAGTTCCTCAGCTGCTCTTCTTAAATTAAAACTTGAGTTAGGTAAGGCAAAATGAAGAAATCATTACCTTAGGTTTTATTTTAACTAAGTTACCTTTGAATCCAAACAAAATTATGTATTTGTTCCTAAATCTGAACCACAGGCAATTCCTGATAATTTCACCTATTTAATTTGGCTTAATAAATATTTAGATGATTCAAAATGTGCACAAAACACTGAGCGGAATGAGAGATGAGCATGATCAACCTTTGCATTTAAGGAGCAGAAAAATCTAGAACAAGTAAATTTGATAAAAAACTTAATATCCAAATCAGAAGTTTTCTAAATTACATGACATGGGTAAAATAGCTAGAGTTTAAAGAAAGGATCACCAGGCAGAAGCGAGCGAGGTGGTTCTCTGGGAGGAACAACGCTGGACAGAGTAATATCACTGTCAGATATTTCTAGAGAACAGGAACGGTGCTGTTGGGAGGCTACTGTAATCACCTGAGAAGGACAGAGGAGAAACTGTGGTGGGCCTCTTTCTAAATTGGGGACACGTGCTCGGTTAGGCCAGCAGGCTCTGTGGCCCAGAGAAGGGTTGGGGTGGGCGGCATGGAACACATAAGCCTCCTGGTGCTGCGCTAGCAAAAATTCCAGACACGGGGTAGGTAATTAATACAGAACAAAAACGTACTTGCTCACAGTTCTGATGATGCAAAGTCGAAGTTGAAGGCAGCAGCAAGTTCGGTTGTCCTGTCGGAGTTGTTTTCTGCATTTAAATTTTTTTTTCAAATTTTTATCTTTATTGATACATTATGAATACACATGATAATCGCATTCGACGTTGAGAGCTTGTACTAGAATATGATACTTGATTCTCATTTTTTCCCTTTCCCCCACCGCCCCACACCCTCTAACCCTTCAAACTTCTCTATTTGCCTTCCCCCTGTGTTTCCTTGGGGTAAGGATCTTTGCATTTGAGACTGAATGTTTCCTCATCTCTGAGTTTTTGTCATTGCTGTTGTTTTTGGCTTTGTACTTTCCCTGCTGTCTGGTGATGTTTGTTGCGAGTCTCTTTCTTCCTAATATTTAGAACCCTTAAATTATCAGTGTTCCTGGGTTGTTCTTTTATAGTCTGTATTGGGACCTAAAAGACCTCCTGGTTCTGGCACACCATATAAGGCAGTCAAACAACACAGTCAGATCTCCTTCTCCTGTCTTCTTACAGGCAGGAACGCTCTGGCTTCTGCACGCCTGCAATGGCGCTGCCTGAGGTTCCAACAGGCTCACTTACTCACCAATACAGAGTCCCCAGGCCTGCTTGTGAAGTGGGCTTGGAGCCCAGTAGGCTCCAGCCCCTATGCGGCTGCAATGGTACTGACTGACGTTCCAACAGGCCCACCTACTCACCAATACAGAGTCCCTGGATGTGCTTGTGTAGCTGACATGGAGAAAGGCAGACTCCTGCCCCTGCTTGGCTGCAGTGGCATTGGCTAAGGTTTCCACGGCAATGCTCACTCTTCTGCTGAGTCACTGGGTACATGGGCATGAAGGCCGGCAGGCTCTGGCCCCAGTAAAGCTGTGATGCCACTGGCTGCTGCTTCCCTGGCCCTGCCTGCTCTTCTACTGTGTCCTGTTTTCTGCTTTTAAAATGGTGCTGTCTTGCTGTGTACTCTGGAGAAGTGGAACATCCTAACCTCAGCCTCTCAGAGCAGCAGGTTGAAGGCAAGGGAGCTAAGCATTGTGAAGCTCTTTTAAGGGCCTTTAGCTCCTCCACACCTGGAGGTCATTATGATGCAATCATTTCAAAGGTCCCATGGAGTAATAGTATGGTAGGAGCTAAGTTAGGTAGAAAATACTATACAGTCCTAGAGAGATTGGACCCTCAAAGAAGCCAGCACACGCGGAAATAAAGACAGAAGTACTGTGGCTAGAGGCAGATCTAAGGTGAGCCAGACTTCAGGACAGAGAAGCAATGGTGGCAGCCTGCCTGGTTTCCTAGAGAAAATGTACTGTGATGAGCACCATGTGCTCCCCGGAGGCCACAAGAGGTATCAGGTGCGCAGAACATCAGGCCCATACTCCTCTCGCCATCCTTTCCATGTGCTCTTGCTAGGTGACTATTGGATCCATTTGAGCTAAGTAGCTATCTTCGCAATTCTATAGATGCTTGAAGTCTGTTCTGTCTGTCCACATTGTGATTTTGCTCTATAAATTACCTGATAAATGACCTCAGTGGTCAGACCTTTCCTGGAAATCGAGGATTTAGTCTTCTTCCCCTTATTTTCAATAAAACTCTGCTAATTTCATCAGTGTTGTGAGACCACAAACTCAGCCCATTTGCTATCTGGCAGGTTGGGAGGGAGTTCTGTTTCTGTGTCACTACCACCATACTGGCTCTTTGATCTCAGATCTTTATTTTGAGGAGACAAGTGAAAACCATAGCATAGAATGAGTGCTTCATGAAGACATTAAAAAAATGTGTATCAGGTTGATTGGGGTTGGAGAAAAGGAAATAAGAAAGCTGGTTTATAGACCACAGAAATAATTCAGACAAGAGGTAAGTGGAGCACAAAAGATACTGATGACCATTTGCAAATGGAGAAAAGGGAATATGGGTAGGGTGGGAGAAGCAGCAGCAGAAGAGACAGAGACAACAGCAGAAGCAGGTAGAGAAATTAAGAGAAAACTGAATATCCTGGCTCAGTTTATCTCACATCTTTAGTTTTCATCAGTCTCTAACAAGCTGTGTGACTTAGGCCAAAACATTTATCTCAGGTGTTTGTGTATCCAGCTCACCTGTTTTCCTGGATTAACTGTTGTAGAAAATTGCTAGGTATATCCTTGATTCCCTAGAATATGTCACTATGAAACAATAAATTATGGGTGTGGAGTGTTGTATTTGTGGGAGGTAGGACACCCTTCAGGAGTTAGTGAGAAAAAGGGTGGCAAAATAATGAAAAGCAATGCTTTTTGAGCTAAGAACAACTCTGAAATACCTTCAATAAATGCAGTGGGCTGAACACTTAGAAAAGTCAAAAAGGTCATTGAAATAAGAAAAATGAACTGATCGGGATAAGAAGATTTACTCATTCCATACTCATAGATGCTCAAGGTCAGTAACTTTACTAAATGGGACTAAACCCTGGGGACATAACTGTGAATCACAGATGCTCTCTGCTCTTAAGAACATTGCAGTCCTGTGGGCGAGTCACCAAAGTGACCATGTACTGCGTTGTATTGAAAGGAATCTTAGGAGCTATGGACATAAAAGCATATTGGGAGGTGCTGGAATGTCACAAAAAGGCATGAATACATGATATCAAAATCTCCTTCCTAAAGAAGTTAAATTCAACTATAGGAAGATGAGTGATGGAAGACACTAGACCAAATACCCTTCTAGTGTTAAAAGAATTAGAAATTTCCCAAGAAAATTATGATTAGCTGATGTATATTTTTTATCAAAAACAATTTCAAGTGCAGTTGAGACATTAGTAAGCACTAAGCCAAATTCTCCTAAAGTTTTAGAACCAGAGAATGTTTTTAAGCTTTCTATGCTTTTAAGTAGGTTCACTTGTAAGTAGACTGATGATATCTCAGTATCAGTTTGTGGAAAATCTCTAACTCACTGTGCTTTTAGGCAGATTAAATTTAAAAAATAGATATCAGCAGGTTAGCATAGTGCTTGGCATATTATAAGCCTTGACAGGTCAACAGCCATTAGTAATGCATAGTACAAGCCTTCTAATTTTCAGATGAAGAATTTTAACTTTCCATAATGAATGGAAGTTCTGAAAGAGATGGTGAAAAATGAGCTGTGATCCAAACAACTGCAGAGGTTCTCGAGTTATTTAAACCTCAGTATGCTTTGAGTTTTCTTTACTAAAACTCTGGACTAGGGACCCCTACTGTTAGAAAACACAGAACAGGTGCTGGGATAAAAAAGCCAAGTTCAACTTCTCTTTGCAATTTTCCTCTAGTTTTTTCCTTCTTCCATCTGGCCCAGCTATAATTTATATCGCATTTAAAGGCAAGAAGAATACATGGCATATTTAGCTACAGAATTCTAAAAAGCAAATGCAGAATCTATGTTGTTCATTTTTACCCTTTTATTTGGTTGGTATAAGTTATTTAACAATAACAAACACTTTTCTTTTTTTCTTATATGTTAAACATTAAATATTCAAAATTTGCACCCAAAGTAACATTTGAAACTATTTTTCTCAAAAGTCTAAAACAGCTTCTAAAATGACTGTTTAGAATCTCTCTGGTTAGCAGACACTACCTCCCATGAGATGGCTTTTGTTTTGGTTATAATCCTTTTGGGAATTCCAGGCGGGGCTATATGATTGCCTCATTTATTATCTGTCTAGTATTCAGAGCAGGCTTCAGAAAGATAGCAGCAAAGGAGCCATAACACCTACAAAATACCTAAAGTACCATCTTTGCCTTTTCATGATGTAGTAAAACCCTATAACACCTTCATAGACAATAGGCTATTTATTAATTATCCCAGTAACTAAGGTTTTGTTATTTTAAATAATTAAATGCAGCTAGATACAGAGATAAATGTTTCATATATTTGATGTCATATCTTAACAATTGCAATGAATTATCACTTACAAAGACTCATATTAGATTTTATAAAAAGAATGAATCTTTTATATTTAGAGTCAGAAAATTATCTAAGAGGGACTTCTCTAGAATAAACTATGTTTACAAAATATTGTGAGAGGTAAGTACTTAATCATTACCTGAATACTTGTATGGTATTTCATGAATTTATAGGCCTCCTTTCTTCCATTTTAAAAAATCTCTGAGCATTAGGTAACTCATCTTTTTATCCAGGCAACTTTCACTGTAGCTCTTCCTCTTTGATCTTAGTTTTTACCTCGTGGAATTACACAGGCTATATCTGATTCCTTTTGCACACAACAATATTATGAATTTACCACACACATTACTTTCTTCTTTGGGTTTAAGTACCTATAATTCCTCAGGAGAAAATGTTGGTATTTAAAGCCTTCCATTCAGGAAATTGTTGTTTATGTTAGCAAGCAATGTAATGCTATTCATAGGAAAAGCAATGGTTGGGGAAATATATCTGTCTGCTATATTTGAATACATTATCTGAATAGATACTTATGTAGACTGAGAATTCAGTTCAAAAAATGGACAGATACAAAATGATTTGTGATCAACACCAAAGCCTCTTACTTATAAAGTTAAATGTAAAAAGAACTGGATATATGTACAAAATTAAATGTCAAATTATTCTTTAAGACAGATCAGTATTAAAAATAATGTATAATTATCTTTTTGGAATATTTCATATACATATTTTCAAAGAAAAGGATAGAGAAAATAAAGCTGAAAATTTTTCCTTTTACAGGTAATACAATTTAAAGATATTTTATCTTTCTTAAAAAGGTCATATTTAAAATTAAGTGTGTTAAAAGATGTTCAAAAATATGTAAACCTTCCAAGATATTCAAAATAAAGCAAATAATATTGGGCTATAATAATATATGTTTAATTTTGGGGAACTGCAGACAGCTTACTCAGACCTAAGATCTACTTACTTGGATTTAAGGATATCTGCCCTGCCATATGTAATCTCCAACTACCGGGATTATTGTGGTACTTCCCTGTTTTATGCATGCTAGGATTATGGGTTGAAGGCTTGGTACCAAATAAAGATGTGGTGAGTTCGGGTTATGGGCTCTTCTGCTCATACTTCTGCTGCTGCAGTTTTTGGCCTTTGGCTGCTGCTGTTTAGAACAGCAAGAGTTGAGCCCAGGTCCAGCCTTTTTCTCAAGGTTCTGACTTTGTTGTTGTTATTAATCCTTTTGCTGTGGGATCCATGGGGCACTGGAGTTTGCCATGAGGGTTCTGGCTGCTTCCTCTTCCCTGGACTTCCACATTAAATTTTACAATTAAAGTTCTGTGACATATTTTCAAGTTGTAGTATATTGCCTCTTTTATTAATCTAACCTTATGTAACAAAATAGAATTCTATTCAGCTGTAATATTTTCAGTAACTATTCTTGCATCCAGAATGAAATACATTTGTCTGAAATTCCATGATTTAATTTAGTGTATATATAGGTATTCATCATTTTGAAGAAGAATTTACACATATTTAAGAGATTCGCAAAATAAAGATGGATATGAAATTTGGTTAGAAGTTGATCAATTCTTTGGAATTGATATGATGACAGATTAGCCAATATTTTTAATATTAATCAGATTTTAACATGAAGAAGATGCTTATAACATATTCCACTTCTATTTTTGTTAATAAAATATTATGACAAAACAATTAGAGATTAACAATAAATAATTTACTGTATGTATCATGATCTTAAGAGAATGGAAAAATGCTACTCAAAATCCAGAAAGAAGACTTAAAGAAGAAACAAGAAGACAAAATTTCTTCTCAATGACTAAAAAGAGATTAGTAGTTTACATGAAATAAATTAGCATATATTTTAAAATATTTATAAACAATTAAATAGATAATTTGAACTCTATTACTATTTTTTTTTTTACTTTTGTGTTGACTTTTCTGGTATTTTGATCTGAATTTTTATGTTTATTTATAAACATCCTTTGCCCAGTCTTATTACAGCACAATCTTTATCAATTTTTCATTAAAAAGGATTGGGTAATTTCAATGAAAAACCTTCCATGATAACTTCAAAAGAAAAATGGAAAAAACATTATAAAATATGCTATTTATTTTTAACAATCCACTTAAAATAAGATATAAGTAGAAACACAAATCAGATTAGCAAAATCTCGTTAGAAGCAAAGAAAGAAGAAGAAGAGAGTAGAAACTACCAGGAATGGAAGTATTAATTTTATACAGAAAATAAGTTAAATAGGAAATATCAAAAAAAGAATGAATAAAAGGTGTAATGATGTATTAGTCACAGACCATCTGAACTAAATAATAATACCAAATTACATGCAAACAAAATATAAAAACAAACTGAGACACATTATCAGTAACAAAATTTAGCATATTTCACAGATTGAGTAGAAAGAATTGAGGTCATAAGAATTTTAATAAGATTGATGGCAATACTGAACTATGTAATACTCTAATAATTAATCTTTTACTGATTCCTCCATCATCTATTAGACAAAAACTGATAATAGTCTACTACAAAAAATAATTTAGTTCTAAAAAAGTCTATCTTCTGCACCTAAAGTGATATAATTTTAAAGCAAGAAGAGAAATAAACCAACAAAATATTCAAACAAACAAGCAAATTTTCTTTTCAATTCTCTGTTTTATTGGAAAAAAATGAAAATTGAAGTATATCATGTATAGTTAAATATCTGCAATGTTGAATGTGATTGTGATGTGTATCTAAAATGGACCAATTAAACTCAAAAAAGGAAAAATAAAAAAATATTAAAAACCAAAACTATAATTTCAGAAATGGAGGTTACATTAGGTGTCAAAACATTAATATAGAAATATATGAATAAAGAACATGTTATAGAAAAATATCTCAATGTTACCAGTATGGCTTTAAAAGGTATCTTAGTAGAAAACAAATGCAAGCAATAATGAAAACTAAGCTTTATGTTAGATAATTTGGAAAAATTATATTCCACAAATTTGATGGATAAATGTAGAATATAATGTATGTATATGTGTTCATATGCAGTTCATAAGAATTTAAAACACAATTGAAACTGGTTCTTTGAAAAATTAAGCAAGTAATTCCACCAAGCAAACTACTCAGAAAATAAAAGTGTACACAGATTTCCAAAGTACTGTAGCAAGTAGGGGTTATCTTTTTCATAAGTGAAACTATTAATGAAGATACATTTCTGAGGCCTAATATTTTTCTGAATGTAATATTTTACCTCTTAAGATTTCAACTTTTAATTGACTTTACTGTAACATTTTATACATACCATATGATCACATTCAACATTGAGAATTTGTACCCTTACATGACACATCTTCATTCTCATTTTTCCCTTTTTCCCTGCCCTCCCTATATATATATAAGCTTTGTTTCCTTTATTTCTCCCAAGTAAATGTTTTCTTTCCCTTCTTTACTTTCCACTCTGGATCTTTTCCTTTTCCTTTCAAATGTTTTCTTGCTATTTCACATTACCTATCATAAATTTTGGTGTTCATTTATACCTTCAATTTTTCATACTAGAGAAAAGATATATTTACACATCTGTGACTTATATATTTCATTTATGAGTTGTGTCTTCAAGTTACATCCATTTGAGTATGAATGCTTCAAATTTATCATACTATATAGCAGAGCAATATTCTATTTCATAAAAAAAAATCTTCATCCAGTTTCCTGTTGATGGGCATTTGGGCTATTTCCAAAATTTACCTGTCACATACTGAGCTCCTATAAACATGGGTGCACATATGCCACTGTGGCATGAATCTTTTAATTCTTTCATGTGTATCCCTAGCCAGGGAATAGCAGGGCCAAATGGGACCTCTAATCCTAGTTTTTGAGGAATCTCCTTATTGATCGTACACTACAAAGAATAGCTGCTATCCTGAAATCATCCAGAAGCATTTGTTAAAGAGGCTGCCTTTCCTCCACTGAGGGCATTTGGCTCCTTTGTCAAAGATGAGATGGCTTAGTATAGCTGGAATTATATAGCCTAGTCTATTCCACTGCTCCTCAGGTTTGTTTCTTTGCCAGTAAGATGTTTTATCACAGTGGTTTTGTAGTATACTTTTAAGTTGGGAATTGTGACATCCTTCACCATGTCCTTGTTGCATAGATTGCTTTTTCTATTGAAAGTCTCTTCTGGTTCCAAACGATTTTTTTTTTTTTTCTTTGAGACAAGGTCTCACCTTGTACTTTAGGCTGGTCCTAAGCTCAGCCTCACACTCACAGCAATCCTCCTGTCTCTGCCTCCCAAGGGCTGGGATTACAGGCATGAGCGACAATGCCCTACACTGTGGTATGTGGTACTGATTGCTGGTGGGCATGAGTCACCATTCCCAGAACTGCTGTGTGTGGTTACTGCGATTGAACCCAGTCCCTTGTGCTTGCAAGACAGGCACTTGGAACCACTGAGCTAAATCCCTGGCCCCCAAATAAATTTTTGGTTTATTTTCCATAGCTTTGTGAAATATGCTGTTGGGATTGCAATTGAGACTGTATTGAATCTATATAGTAGTTTTGGCAGTGCGGCCATTTTTATGATATTAGTTTTTCCTACCCAGGAACAATGGATGTTTTTCCATTTTTCTGATATCTGCTTTGATCTCCTTTTTCAGGATGCTGTAGTTTTCAGAGTAGATATCTTTTATCTGATTCCTAGGTATTTATTTATTTATTTATTTATTTATTTTGGATGCTATTGTGAAAGGAATTGATTACCAGACTTCTCTTTTAGTAACTCTTTTGTTTAGGTAAACAAAAGCTACTCATTTTTGAGTGTGGACCTTGTATTCAGGTATACTACTATACCTGGCAATAAAGTCTAGCAGTCTTTTGTTTGTTTGTTTGTTTGGGGTTTTTTTTGGGTTTTTTGTTTGTTTGTTTGTTTATTTTTATTTATTTTTTATTTTTTGAGACAGGGTCTTGCTTTGTGGTTCAGGCTGGCCCTAAGCTCAGCGGCAAACTCACATTACAGAAATCCTCCTGTCTCTGCTTCCCGAGTGCTGAGATTACAGGCATGAGCTACCATGCCTGGCACTGTGGTATGTGCTATTGGTTGCAGCTGGGTGTGAGTCTCCACACCCAGTATGGTATGTGGTAACTGGGGATCAAACTTGGGTCCTTGCTCTTGCATAACAGGCGCCAGAACCACTGAGCTAACTCCCCGGGCCCAAATCTAGTAGTCTTTTGGATGAGTTTTTAGGATTTATATAACATATCATATCATCAGCAAATAGTGAGAGTTTAATTTCTTCTTTACCTATCTTTATTCATTGTATTTTTTTCGCTTGTCTAATTGCTGTGGTATATTGCATAGGAGTAGTGATAGTGGACATCCTTGTCTTGTTCCTGATCTTAGCATCAAAGTTTCAGTTTTGTTTTTTGTTTTTTGGGTTTTTTTTGGAGACAGGATCTCGCTTTGTAGTTCAGGCTGGCCCTGAGCTCAGCCTCAAACTCACATCACAGCAATCCTCCTGCCTCTGCCTCCCAAATGCTGGGATTACAGACATGAGCCACCACGCCCAGCACTGTGGTATGTGGTACTGATTGTTGCTGGGTATGAGTCTCCACACCCAGTATTGTACATGGTTAACTGGGGATTGAACCCAGGCCCTTGCACTTGCAAGACAGGCACTGGAACCACTGCGCTAAATCCCCGGCCCCAAAGTTTCAGTTTTGACAATTTGATATGATGCTGGCTATTCATTTCTCATGAATTGCTGTCATCAGTTTGACATAAAGACCATCTATTCCAGCTATCTGTAGAGTTTTAATCATAAAAGGATGTTAGATTTTTGCAGATAATTTGTCTGCATCGATTGAGATGACCATATAGTTTTTGTCCTCGAGTCTGTTTTGACTTACATATGTTGAAACATCTTTGCATCCCTGGGATGAATCCAACTTGATCAGGGTGTATGATCTTCTTGATGATCCTATGTATTCCATTTACCAGTATCTTATTGAGGATTTTTACATCAATGTTCATTAGGCAGATTGGCCTGTAGTTCTGTGATTTGGCTGGTTCTTTCTCAGCTTTTGGATCAATGTAATGGTTGCTTCCAGAGATGAATTTGGGATTACTGCTTCCCTTTTGATTTCATTAGAGTTTGAGGAGCAGTGGTATTAGCTCTTCTCTAAAAGTCTTGTAGAATTCAGCAGTAAAGCCATTAGGACCAGCACTTTTCTTTGTTGCTAGGTTTTTAATTACAGTTTCAGCTTCACATATTGATATCGGGGTGTTTAGCATTTTTTATACCTTCTTTGTTCAACTCTGGAAGTTCGTATGTGTCTAGGAATCTCTCCATTTATTCTGAATTTTTCATCTTATTAGTGTACAAGTTCTCATAGCAGGTACAAGTTCTCATAGCAGCTGGTTTTTATTATCTTCTGAATTTGTGTTGGATATGTGATGATTTCTCCCATTTCATTCCTGATTGCATGGATCTGAGCTTTTTCCTTCCTTTTTTCAATGAGGTTGGCTAATGGTTTTTCAATTATATGTATTCATTAAAAAAAACCAAACTTTTTTATCATTCACTCAGTTTCCATTGTTTTGATTTTTACTCTAATCTTTATAATTTCCTCCCTTATATGAAGCTTGGATTTATCTTGCTCCTTTTTTTTTTTTTTTAAGTAGTTTGAGATTCAGTATTAGGCTATTTACTTGAGCTTTCTCTGTTTTCCTCGTGTAGGTATTGTTTTCTATGAATTTCCCTCATAAAACTGTTTCATTGTATCCCATAGTTTCCTGTTATATTGGCATTATTTAATTGTCGAAACTGTTCAATTATTCTTTTAATTTCTTCTGTGACCCATTGCTTGCTCAAGACAGCATTATTCAATTTTCATGAGTTTGTGAGAATCTTGAAATTTTTTTTGCTATTCAGCTCTAATCTCAAGGCACTGTGGTCTGACAGTAGGCAGGGGATAACTTCAATTCCTTTGCATTTACTTAAACATGCTCTATGAACTAGCACGTGGTCTATTTTGGAGAATGGCTGATTAGCAGCTGAGAAAAATGTTTATTCTGTAGGATCTTGATTCTTGATCCATTCTGTCAGTCTGTGCCTTTTAATTGGGACAATGAGGCCACTGACATCAATAGTTATGACTGATACATGCTGATTTAGCCTTGCAGTAATATTTTTCTATTCTCGGCTCTTTTATTCTTTGCTTTTCCCTTTTTCAATTAATTTTCTTGTTTTGCCCAATGAGTTCATTCTGCTGGGTCTCATGGGATTGTGATACTCACTGCCTTTTTCTAGGATATTGTTTAGAAATTTTTGGAGTGCAGGTTTTATATAAAGTTTCTTAGATGTTATTTGTCACTGAAGTATTTTACTTCCCCATCAATTTTGAATTATAGTTTCACAGGATATATCAGTCTAGGTTGGAGGTTGTTCTCTTTTAGGGTTTGAAATACTTTACTCCAGCTTCTTCTTGACTTAAGTGTTTGAGTTGAGAAATCTGCTGTGATTCTGATGGCTTTCCTTTGTATGTGTTTCTTTTCTCTGACTGCTTTTAAAACTTTGTTCTTCTATTGGATTTCTGGAATCATGGTTACTATATGTCTAAGTATAGATATTTCTATATCCTGGCCACTTGGAGTCCTATATGCCTCACCTTTCTCTTTTAACATGTCAATTTTTATAGCTTTCCAATGTGATTTAGCATTTAGTCAGTCAAATAGTTATCTTTTTAGTTTAAAATCTATCAAATATCACTACCTAGTTTTATTATTAATTATTTTTAAATTTGCATTTAAAACACAATGGGACACTTATAAAATTCCATATTCACACAGGAAACGGGAGTGAACACACATTTATTTCCATCTTCTGGTATGTATGTTAATGTAGCTTTCTTCTTTCTCCATAGAATCCTATGTATTTCTTACTACATTAGCTTTGATTATGTTGTATGTATCTTCATACAGATAACTCTAACATATTTCTTCTGTATTTATGATGTGTAGGTTTAAACTAACAAATCAAAAAGTCAAAAACATAATTCTGAAAGCAGATATGATGTTTTTTCTAGCCAATAATGTTAATTTTGATTGTCATTAATGATAATCATTAGTTATTTAACACATAGATCTTGAATCCTTACAACAAGCAGTGAAAATATGTAACCTGAAATAGATCTCAATACAGTCATATAGAGTTTGACAATAGATCAGGGTTGAAGATTGAAAAGTTTGAAGTATTAGCCTTGGTCTCATAAACAAAAGAAAATGAAAATGAAAATTTATCAGAACAAATCAAATAAAAACAAAATAACTTAAGACCAAAGAAAATAGGTGGTGATATCATTAGAATGGGAGAATTTAAGTTCAGAATTATGCCTAAAGCATTAAAAATGAAAGAGTAAATCTCCCTATACACATGTCATTTGTTGAGAAGATATTATCATATTATCATGTAAATTTGAACTTAGAAGAGAGATGAAGGAAAATTAGCTTTTCTATTGGGATTTAAGAATTAAAACACTGGGCCAGGGATTTAGCTCAGTGGTTCAGGCACCTGTCTTCGATCCCCGGTAACCATATACAATACTGGGTGTGGAGACTCATGCCCAGCAGCAATCAGCACCACATACCACAGTGCTGGGCATGGTGGCTCATGCCTGTAATCCCAGCACTCGGGAGGCAGAGGCAGAATTGCTGTGAGTTTGAGGCTGAGCTCAGGGCCAGCCTGAACCATAAAGAGAGACCTTGTTTCAAAAAACAAACAAACAAATAAACAAACAAACAAAAAAGAATTAAAATACTAATAAATTCTTAAATACTATATTAAAGAAACCAGATATTTTCAGTAAAGTGTATAAATCTGAAATTTAGAAAATATGCAAACTTCTAAAATTAAAGAGAAACAAAATACATTGTCTTCATTAATTTTATATATTCAGACATCAGCATGAGACACTGTATGTGTTCCACAGTAGCTAACGCTTTCTTCCCTAATAGGTTTCAACGGACACAGTGCTGTACAGTTCAGAGTGAAACCCTGTACTTACATAATGGCTTTTGAGAGGCTCCTTGAAAAGTCTCATTACCTCCCACAAAATCCCTGTTAGATAAGTATGGTTAAGGGGCCATTTTCTCCATTTTATAAATGAGAACCACAAAAGACTCAGTTCTGATGATTAATAGAAACCATTAAGACTAGAACTATTCTGAATGCTGGACAGCATACCAAGAGATATGTCCCATGCTTTACCTATGTCTTGCTCTATTTCTTAGCCTTGTTTCTTTCATATTTTCAATATTAACATGTATTGTTTAAAGAAAAGTGAGATTAGTTTAACAAATCATTATTATCACCTTCTTAAATTCAAACAGATGTTAAAAAGTGTCCATATAAAATTATTTGTTAACAGATGTCTATGTATAATTTTTTCTCCACGGAAATTTTTCATGAATCTATCAATATTTTAAAATCTAAAATGTAACTATTTTTCCCAGAATTTTATTAAAGAATATTTGACAAAATTATACATATTTACAGTATAAAACACAATGTTCTGATATTTGGAGACATTACATGACTAAATCAGCCACTTAACAAATCTACTACCTCGTATATTATTTTTTATGTTAAGAATATATAAGACCTATGTCATGGCAATTTTCATGTATATAATACATTATTAACTATACTTACCACTATGTAGAATAGATCTCTAGAATTTGTTTAATAAAGAGAATGTTAGTAATCTTTGACTAACACTTTCCTGTTCCTTCTAATCCCAGCCCCTGTAGCCACCAGTACTCTGCTCTTTCCTAATGGTCTGGTTTAGAGCCACATATAAGGGAGACCATGCATCTTAAAGGAAGGCTATGCTAGTTTCATTACTGTGAATATTAGTAACTGACCACAAATTCCTATAGGAAATAGTCTATTGCTAGCAAAAATTCTTTCATCTTCTATGATGCCATAATCAAGGGAAAAAATTAAAACTTATACTTTTCATAAGAATACAGCTCATCTTTCAAAATGTGTGTTGTTATTGATATGAGTAACATAATAATACCCTAAAATCAAGTCTATTAATTCTTATATTTAATTCTGTAGCATAAATGTTGCTAGCAAAGTGTGTAAAGTGCTTATGGCAAGTATGTTGCAATAAGAATTTTTTTTTATAGGGAAGAAAAGTAGAAATAAGAAAAATAATAAGGTCAATCTTTTTGCCTCTTATTTTTCTTTTCATAGTCATGCGATTCACAAAGAAGTTTCCTTAAATTAATGAGCCATAAGAATTTTTTCTGAACTGAAGTAGGCTAAATGAATAATCAAATCCCTCAACCTAATGGAAATAATAAACCTCGTAAAGCTCAACCTTGCAGAAAAAAAAAAAAAAAACACGAGTTTTATTGGAGAAAATTTTATATCAATGCTTAATGAGATGGCAAGCATGCATGAATAATTATTTTTACTTACTGTTCTCATTAAAGAAAAAATAAGTTATTCCTTTAGTCAGAAATAAAATTCTTCCCCTATCACTGCCATTAACTTGACTTATTTTATATTTTAGAAAAGAAATACATTTATATTCTTCCTTGAAATGATAGAAAAAGTAGACAATTTTAATAAAAAAGGAGGCCAGTTTTCATTTTAAAAGTTATCTGAAGGTTTCTAGGAGTGTTACAAATATTCTGGTGGGAGGCTAAAGTTAGGTATCATGACTACATGACTAGTATTGATCATTTCCACAGATTTCAGACACCAAAAATTTGGCTACAAAGAAACAAAACTACTTTGTTTTTACACTAAGACCAAAGGACTAAAAATTTCTTAAAAGTGGATAAAATATTCCTTGTCTTTGGAGAACTTACAATTGAGTGGTTAGGAAAGGAATGACTTTTGAATTTCTGGATGTGTAACATCTTTTTGAGTTCTCATTCTGTAAGGGGCCCCCTTGTCACTATTTTAAAACATGCAGAGAGACATTCTTCTGGGTAGATGAAATGAATGCATTTTCTACCATTTGCCCTCAAGTCCAGTTTAAAACCCTATACTCTGTACATAAAATAAACACAAGAAGACTGAATGGGGGAAAGCAGGCTGCGTGGCTCTGGCTCACACTCAGGCACGCCCTGGGGTTTCTTTCTAGCTGATTACATCTTAAACTTGAAGCTGAGGAACCTGGAGACCCAAGAATACCAACATACATGGGCCGAAAGGATGCAGCCAGTGTTTTCTTTCCATGAAGAGAGGATCAGGAAAGGCCCAGTTTTGCAAGCTTTGCACTTTGGGTCATAACCATGGTTCTCCAGCCATACATTCTAGGGAACTCTGGGATTCCTGTTGTATTCGCCAAAGAGAAGGCTGAATGGGCCAGCAAGATTTCCAACCCACAGAGTGTGTACCAAGGTTCCCCAACCCCCCACCAAAACTGTACTAAAAACACTGAGCTTTTTCTTTCTCTCCACACAGTGGAGCAAGGTTCAGCTGAGATGACATGGACAGTAGGCACCAGGCAGAAATGATACCTCTACAGCTTCCCATTCACCAGATGTTGAGGCAGGACTATTGGAGTCAAGACCTTAACCATGACGCAGGGGAAATGTGGCCACTTCCCATTTTGGTGTCGGTCTCCAGGAGGTGCGGAGCAGCAATTTCCGCTTACCTCCACAGTAATGAGAAACCCTCCCCTGTCAAACACTGCTCTGTAGGCCAAGTGGAAAATATGAATATCACCCTGACCTGGCAGCAATGTGGTATCATTCTTGTTTCTGTATAGTTGAATTTGAATTTAAATTAGAAAAAAAAAAGAATTTCCCTAAAGCAGAAATAGAATTTGCCTCACCTTTTCCACTTAGTAGGGTATTTATGTAGGAAAAATTAAAATTGTGAATTATTTCTCTGCTTGTTCAGATATATGTAAATTTTTAAAAGTAAATGAGCATTTTCCAAATTTTAACATCCAGGAAACTTTTCCTCAAAGATGTGCACTATCTGTTTGAAATATAGTATCCAAAAAGACAATATCCCTCTCTCCCAGATTTTTTATTTTTATTTTTCAAGTATAAAAATCTAACTTTCTCAGGTAGTTGTACAATTACTTCCTTTGTAAAAATATGCTGGTTAAGCTTTCTCTTCACAAAGTCAATTAGATGTTTTGGGGCTGAACTGTATGACAAAAATCAACTCCTTTTATTTGATGCTGTGCTACATGTATCTCAGAAACATATTTAATAGATTGTGTATGTCTCATTATATAAAAAGGTAGAATTTCTTCTGCCTTTGCAATGTCTTTAACAGATTTCCTGCAATGGACATCATACTCTGGTTTAAGTTTATTACATAATACGATTCTTTTTCTTTTCCTTTTGGTGAGAGGTCTTTTTCTTCAGCAGAATGTTTATTTTTAATTATATATTCCCAAAATTAAAGAGGAAAACAGCTATGCAGACTTCAGAACAGAAAGACAAACCTTAGAAGACCGAGAAGGACATTGTATAGTGATAAAAGGATTAATCCTTCAGGAAGACAATGCGTATGTAACAAACAGACCTCAAAAATATATAGAGAATTATGGGCAAGATTCTGTATCAGAAATGGCCTCTTTGGAGAAGTAGAGGAAAAAATATAGAAGCAAGAGATAAAAAATTTGATTCTTACATGTTCTGTCCCTAAAAACTATGTGATCATTGTCAATCTCCTTGAATCTCATGTCTCTATTTTCTACAAAATGTGGAATTTCAAGGATGAGCCACATGTTTCTCTTCCCTCTAATATTCTGGATTTGTCTGAGATCATTTAATTTAAAACACTTAAGGGCTGGGAATTTAGTTCAGTGGTTCCGGTGCCTGTCTTGCAAGCGGCAGGGCCCGGGTTTGATCCCCTGTAACCACAAACAATACTGGGTGTGAAGACTCATGCCCAGCAGCAACCAGAATCAAATACGATAGTGCCAGATGTGATGTCTGACACCTGTAATCCCAGCACTCGGGAGGCAGAGGCAGGAGGATTGCTGTGATGTGAGTTTGAGGCTGAGCTCAGGGCCAGCCTGAACCACAAAGCGAGACTCTGTCTCAAAAAAAAAAAAAAAAAAAAATCTTGAACTCTTACTTTACATCAGTGAGGGAATTAGGGGAAAAGAGTTTTAACTTCTTGAGAGTTTATAAACAGTATATAAACAGTTGGTCATAACAGCCTAAGAAGAGAGAAACCAGTTCTCCTACTATTTGTGTTGAATGAAGACTATCGTGAATGAAGCCAGAGAATACTGGCCACTAATTTACAGAGTAACTTTAATGAATAGCCTCAATTTCTCCATTTTCAAGATACATAAAGGAAGCAAGTATTTTGAGAATATAATAAATGCTCTAGAAGCTCTCCGAGATCAGAAGAGCAAGCAAGAAGTAAACACTTTCACAGCAATTATCAAACTCAAATTTCCTCATGCTTCAACTTGCCAAGAAAAGACAGACAGCCATTATTCTCTTCAATAAATAGAGGGGAAAAGTCAGAAAGAGAAAAATTAATAGGTGCTTTTTGAAACACTATATTACATACATCGATTTTTATGGATATTAGAAGAGATGCACATTCATTTTACAGGAGTAACTTCATCACACCTTCAAAGTATGTTGTAGGATATTATTGACAGGTGCCCAGTGGGAAAGTCTATCAACACAGTTATTGACCACGTAACTCCGCAGGGTGGTGTGCTAAACACAATGAGATGCCACAAAAGAAATGAGAGGCGTGCCCACAGACCTTCTTAAAATTAAAAACAAACTATGCTACACAGCAATCATTTTAGAATTTATGAAAAACCTGTCATTTCATTGAAGCAAAGAAGCATTCTTATTTTCTCCACTCAGTCAAGAGGTAAATATATATGCAGCTATTCCCAGCAGGAAGCCAAATGACTCCTTTAGTATGATTTTTTTGTAACTATGATTTTAGTCATTTGCTTCTCCAGTGTAAATAAACCCAAGTTAAACAAAGAAGTATTTTCACAATTTAAATGACAGAATTGATTAAGACAGTGGGAGGTAAAATCTGAGAGTCTCAAAGTAGGGTTACCTGGGGGCAAATGCTGTTTCCGCTGCTCTGTGGCCTGCGACATAACATTCTTTCCAAGTTTTAGATCCTAGTCTTAGTTATTAAAATGGGACATCGTATCTAACCCATAACTCAATTATATGACATAAATAATGATATACTTAAGTGCTTCATAAACTTACAACACAAAATAGTTGCTAAGTAAATTTTAACCATTGCTAAATATTAATAAGACTACATTCATTATTTCTAACACTTCTCAGAAAACAGTATGCAAAGGAATACTTATAGTTAACTGCACTTTCCACTGTAGGCTTCACATATGGCAATGAGTGGCATTAAAATGTGCACAAGAGTTCTCCCAACCTCTCTTTTTCAAGTATTTTTAATACACTGTATTTTTTTAAGAAAAAATGACTACTTTTAAGGTGCTTGATTTATATGCCTCGATGAAAGATAAACACAAAGATATTTATTCCATATCAAATGCAAAGAATATATCATCATGACACTCAATGAAGAAAAATCTTATAGTTCATACCAACTGATAGCTTTTAGAGGTACATTAGATCCCATGAGAATGTTCTCTTCTATCATATTCATCTTTTAACTTATGTGTAAAGACGGCATGAAATCTGTCCTTTTACTGAAAGAATTATTCAACTTTCAGCTAGGAGATAGTTTCCAAAAGGTTGTCACTCAAACAATAATTTTATAAACAACCAGAGGAATACCAAGTCTAATATAAAAAGGTAGAACGTAAGTGAATGAAAGTGAAATATTTGCTAGCATTCCTGTTACTTATGGAAAATAATTCTTGTCAATTTTATTTCAAAAGAGTTGTGAAAACTGATTTATGTATAGTTTTAGGAAATGAATTAACTGATTTTTTGTTTCATGTGGCTCTTAGCATTTGAAATGAGAACTGTCAAGCCTGGGGATAGCTCAGTGATAGTTACCTAGTGCCCACAAAGTCCCTGGTTCAAAACCTACCACCCCAGCAAAACGAAACAAATCTACACAAGTTGTTACTTGTTACCTCACAGACAACAACATCTGGAGTTGCTCGGGTCCTTTATATAATCTTACAGAAAAAAAGCATTCACTTCTGACCAACATACAGATTTTTAACACACACTTTCAAATCATCTCCATGTAAGTCACACAGCCAGTGTTAGCTTTCCATCCAACAAAAACATGGGGTCAATGAATTGTAAGGAGAAAGATCCTGGCTCGCAGTTCTAGAGGTTCTAACCCAGGAGTGGCTGGCACTGTCACTTTGGACATGTCTTGGTGAGAATGTGCGCTAGAGCACAGTGCTTGGCTCACTGTCAGGAGGTAAAAGAGAAAGAAGAGACGAGGGTCTTGGTTTCCCTTCAAGATCATGAATCCAAGGACATGAGACCTCAGACTAGGCCCAGCTTTTTAAGAATTTCTCTGCCTTTCAGTATCCAGTCTGCAAGGGCCAAGCCCTCCGTGCACGGGCCCTTGGAGGACATTCAATATGCACACTATAGCAATATATAAAACAGTGGAATGTTATTTGAAATATTTATTGTACTGAATTATTCAGAAAATGATAAGAAAAAAAAATCTCCATGGTCAGTTCAGACAATTTTTTTTCCTCCCAACTATTTATATCACTAGTTTAGTTCAACCTGTAGATGGAAATCCTGTGGATCTGAGGAGTCAACTGCCTTTGGATATTTCTAGCCACACAGCAATATCTGTACATGAGTCATAGTGACTCCACTTGGAATGTCCTGCACTCGCTGAAAACTCTGGGGATGCACATCTTCCCCTCTTGGAGAGCGATACCATACAATGAGACAGGCTTTCTAGGGCTGGAATCTTGCTCTGGCACAACTTTTCCACTTACTGCTTACTTTTCCTTAAAAATAGAAATATTTTTAGGATTGAAAAAAATACGATGCATGTAAGGTACTCACGAGAGCACCTAGCACTTGCAATGTACTTAAAAGTACTGGCCATTATTGTAGTATGATCATTCTTCAGCATACAGCTCAGGTATCATGCTTTCCAGGAAGGCTTTACTGACTTAAAACACCGGAACAAATATCACCCTTCACTTAGTTTTGTGTGAAAGTCCACATTTGTTTGGAGGTTAGGCAAGTTCCTTCATTTTGCAACTCTGTTCCGGCCTTCCAGTAATCATCACTCAATATTGTCCTCTATGTAATACCTTTTTTTTTTTTTTTTTTTTTAATTATCTTTATTGGTACATTAAATATACACATCATGATTGCACTCCATAATGGGGATTTGTACCAGTATAAGACACAACTTAATTCTCATTTTTTTCCCATAGCCCCACCCACCCTACCACCCCCCCATATATATAAAATTTGTTTCCGAAGCTAAAGTGAAACTTTTGCTCTTTTCTTAGACACAGTTGTAACTTTAGGAAATTTTTCACTTACAGTGTTCTGAATTTTATGACTTAGCATATCGTGTCTGTGATACCAGCCTTTGTTGTAAAACATCTTTCTGCTTAAATTGTTTTGTGAATCCACAGAAACTGGACATGTGTCCAGATATGAACAAGTATTTTTCCGAGGAACCCATAACCAATACAAAACTTTATAGCTCACTGATTTAGGAACAGATTGAAGGACAGCTGCAGTTTAATAGTATTACTTTGTGAAATTTATTCTAAAAAATATCTTCATTTTCTGCTTAAATTTACTATTTTTAAATTCTTTATGGTCATATTCTACCATTTGTTTTTATCACTCATGTATCTACACATTCATATGTTTACTGGCCTTAAAAAAGTATTCATCAATATAGAAAAGCATCTTTGTCTGCAGGGAGAAAAAAACTTTTTGAATTAAAAAAAAATGTCTTGAGTGAAAATAACCTTCAAGAAACTTACTAAAATTATAACTAAACCACAAAAACCAGAAATCACTAATTCAGACTTTAGCAAACAAAACAATGAAAACCTTGGTTTCTGTACAATTTAATGGCAATAACATCTTGCCAATAATGGATTCCCTAAAATTTGCATTTCCAATTTACTTTGCACTAACTTGATCTCCTTATATGTTTCAGTGACTGTCCCTGAGCCACAATGTTATTTGTTGTCTTTCTATCTTAGTTCCTGCCATCTGGCGCAGTAGGAACATAAATGAACTACAGTATTTTATTAAGTTTATTCAACAAATGTCCATCTCTTTTGTTGGTCACTTATCATAGTTGCTCTAACCTATTACTTAATGAACTTTCCTCGTAGAATAAACTAGAATGTTCACTAGAATCTATGTAAAAATTCCTTTGAATACCTAATATTGGAGAATTAATTACCAATGAGCAATTTTAATTCATTATAGATTATTGTCCATAAATACATGAAGAGCACTCAAGTAGGCAAGCATCAAAATAATACACCAGCTGTACTGTAAGCCTATTCTTTAGTTTTCCCTTGACATGGGAGACTAACTTGAGTGGGCAACATGACCTCTTGGTTAATAAATACATCCTTGCAATGATGGTGCACCTATCTTATCTGCCAGATGGAAATGATACTCTATCTATTTTGTCTTAGATAATGGAGCAAGTTTCTAGTGAAGATCATTTCAAAAGCACAATATAAATAAAACGGTAAACATATTGAAAGAGACTTCTATGCTCACTGGAATTGCAGAAATGACTCTTTATTCTAGATCTTACTAAAAGCAATGAAAAAAGAGATAAAATATTCTTATACCCTCTGAGAGAAATTGTCCACGTGATACTTCCCTTTCTTCCCCCTAAAGGTGAGGACTGAGAAATTGAAGAAAGTAGAGGCTCTTAAAAAAGGAGAATTAAGATATGTCATGTATAGGTACAAATCTTCAATGTTGAATGTGATAACAATGTATATCTAAAATCTACCAATAAACTAAACAAAGAAAAAAATAAACAAATATGATTAAAGAAATAAGTATGAATCATCTAAAACAAAGAAATAAGTATGAATCATCTAAAACAAAGAAATAAGTATGGATCATGTAAAATTAAATTATATACTTTGGTCAAAATAAACATACTAAAAACCATTACCAAAACTTTGCTGACCTAAAATTCATTGTGAATAAATGCAGTCACACACAAGCACAAACACTGACACACACCCTATGATCATTAGAATGATGTTGCTTTTCTTTTAATATTCTGCTCAACTTGAGTTTCTTATTTATGCTTCATTAAAACGTCTTCTACATTGTTTTCTCACCCTAATGAGACTAACAGGTATCTCACCAGAGGGACTTTTCAGAGAAGTTTAGAATTACATATGAATTCTGCAACCCAGAGAAAGCCTTGAATGACAACAGGGAACATCTTTTACAGTCACTGAGGGACTTTTTCCCCCTTCACATCTGTATGCTCACTGACTTGCCAACCACACCAAAGTTTATACAATTTGTGCAAGTCATATCCAAGAGGAACTGCTCTTTTTCCTGATGCCTGGAAGCCTACACATACATGGCTTTGATTTATCAAATAGTACAATGACTATTGCATAGGTCAAGAAATTTACATTTTAGGGCAACAAAATCATATGAGAATTGGTCCCACATAACCTATTTACCTTTTGGGTAGATATGTATAGGGTTTACTTTTATTTTATAACTTAAAAATGTTTACCCTCTCCAAAATTAATCTGTATGTATGTGAAATGCAGATCACATCCTGATAAAAGGTTTTATTTGGGTGTAAGGAATACTGCTTATCTTATCCTCTAGTGCAAAGTACTAAATTCTCTTTTGTAGTACCCATAGAGGCACCTGAACTTGGAGTTTAATCAGGATAGAATAAGAATTAGCTACCATAAACTGAAATCAAAATTCTGTCTATGACTAAGGAATACATACTCAGGCTGTTTAAACAGAAAGTGTAGTTATTTTCTTAGTTTTATTTCTCTAGTAGGTGACAGAAGAAAGACATGGAAATATTTTCTTTCCTGGGAAGTTGGGGAGATTTCTCTCAGGTCTATAAAAAAAGGAATGTTCACTGCACTTGCAAATATTTTGAGATCTGTGTCAGTGGACAATATAAGACCTACAGTAGAAAAACCTGAGTGTCTCAGAGGAATAAGAGTGAGAGAGAAGCAAGGTGGGAGAAGAAAAGACATAGAGGGAGGGAGGAAAGTGGAGGAGGGAGGAGGAAAGACAAGGAAGAAAGGAGAGAAAGACAGACAGGAGATGACAGACTGGATGATTACGGTGGGTGGTAAGGACCTACACTCACAGGCATTTGCATCAGAGAGCAACATAAATCACCCAGATTTATACCTACATGTCTGTTTATTTTAGTACCTGGGATCAAACTCAAGACCTTGGGCTTCCCAGGTAGGTGTGGCACCACTGGGTGACATCCCTGGCTCTACACCTACAAGTTCTAGTTCAAATAGAAGTTGTTTATTTTTTATGAGATCTTTTTACCTCAAATAAATCCTTTGAAAAATCTCTCATGACATCTTAAAATAGCTTTTCTCTTCAACATACATTTTGCATTCTTTACAATATGGTTGATGACTAGAGTTTTTTTTTAATAACAGGATATTCAGTAATGTAAGAATAATGCTCACCTTGAATGCCATCTGAAGAGTTCAGTAACCTCTTTGTAGAACCATCAGAAGTGTGTGTACTTAAGGACATCATGTAGAAGTATGAGAGGGACACACGTACATCCTGCTACTGGAAGATCCTGCTACCAAGATCTATTCTTACATGATCACAGGACACTACTTGGACACTATGTAGTTTTTTCTTCTTTCTGGTACTTGAGATGAAACCCAGGTCCTCTGCACTAAGCTACACAGCAAATCCTTTTATATTTCTTATTTTTGAGACAATGTCTTCCAAGTCCCTACGTGGCCAAGGCTGGGCTTGAATTTGCAATTGCCTTGCCTCAGTCTCCAGAGTGTTGACCATACAGGAAGGCACCACTCCACTTAGCTGGACACTTTCTAATGCTGCATTGGTGTTCAGTTTTAGAAGTAGGTTATGTTAAATTACCCTGCAAAAAACATAGCAGTTTTATACAATTACAATTGGAATTCCGCATAATGTAAAAAATTAAGAAGAACTAAATTTTATTACAAGGAACAGCATAAAAGGGGATCCTCTATATTATTTAAAAATCTAAAATTGGACAGTTAAAAATACATGAAGTAAGAGGGAATTTAGAAATTTTTAGGCAAAGATAGACTCTTTATTTTTTCCCAGCAATACTTAAATTCTGCCAGTAATTATAAATTTATGAGTTTTTAAGAAAGTTCATAACATCCTACTATATTCATAAAATAACAGCTATTATCTTATTATTTTTTCCAGTACTAGGGATCGAACTCAGGACTTTGCACTGGTAAGGCAGGGATGATGCCACTGAGCTAAATTCCCAGCCTATCTTTTATTCTTGTATTAGAATCCGATAGTACTTCTTCCCTGCTTAGCTTTCTATTCATAAAATGTCACTATAGTGAAATCTGAAAGCAAAACAAAACAAAAACCTTACATATGGTCCTCTCCTTATTTCTAGTATAGCACCTTTAGATTACAACTGTTCCAATCAAACTAAAGTGTTGTCTGTTATTACCTACTAGATGACAAATTCTCCAAATTCCTATAAATCTTTTAGAAAAAATAATGTTACCTTTAGATTAGATGACAAATTACTCAAGAAAAGAACTGTTCAATTGCCCAGTGATGGTAATTATAGACTACAATATAGAAAATTAATATTTGCTAAGCAATGGAGAATATCATATGTTATGCTGTCAAAATAGTGAGTTTTATTATTAAAGGTGGTGTCCTTAACGGGGAAACTCTGGACTTGGTGTTAAGGGGTCATAGATTAATTTTCTAATCTGGCAACTGTCTTGCTAGTAAGAATAAGTTATTTAATTACTTTTCTCCCTTGCTATTGAAATATGACACTGAGATTTCAAAAGACACCCAAATATTTTTTTTCAGGTTATATATTCATAATATGTCAATATATGTGAAAATACCAAGCAAATTATAAAATAATATAGCCACCTATTTATGGGTAGTTTCTTCCTTTTTTATTATTATGTAATCTTTCTGCCCTTGATGATTTTCCTTAAAATGGATGTGGTAATAGTACTTATCTTTTTCAATTGCTGAAGAATAACACTGTACCAGGAAATCATTTGAAATAAAGTAGAAGTATAAAAATGACTCTGGGGGTATAAAGTTTATATTCACATAAGAGTCATTTACAATTGATTTTGAATGGCACCACTTTTTCCATAAATTTCTGTATTTTTCTATGCTGTCTCAATAGCAGCACTATCAAATAGTGGCAATGCTGTGAAATACTGTTTTTGAGAGTTTAAATAATTTAAGTTTCAGCCAAAAATGAATACAATTTACACACTTAGGCTAATTAAGGTTGCTAAGTGAATACTAACATATCTGTGGATAAGAATATATTTTAATGAGGGTAAAAGAACTGTAAAATACGTTATTTATAAAACAATATAGATTGACAAGGGAAAAGGAACCTTAAAAATCATTGGCATTAAGCTTTTATTCAAAGCCTCAATTGGTTTCAAGAACTTTCTTTTCAGCTAATTATTCAGTGATTTGTATTGTTAGCGACTGGAAACTCACTACTCCCGAAGTCGCCAGTGCCAAAGTGAGCAGGAGGAAGGGCCATAGAAGAAGCGCATGTTTTGGAGTGAAACACACTAGGTTTACATTCTGGCTGAGCCAAACAGTGAGTGTCCTTAGTGGAAACTGGTGCTAATCATTTGAGCCTTTACTCATCTCAAAAATGAGGGTGATAATTTTAATTAGATATGTTTATGGGTCACTTTGGCAAGACCAGTTCTTTAATTAAACACTGGCATATGTGCTAACATCTACAATGAGTTGAGTTTAACATTAATACTGATGATATGGGTAGGTCTCATCTGAAAGCAAAAATGGAGGTGTTCTAGAGTTCTGCCTCTAGATTACAGTGCCCACACCACAATTTTCAGTTTGAAAACCTGCTCTATATGCTGCAAACTAAAGATCACAACATCAAAGCTTCTAGCTTGACAGCCTGTTGGAACTGCTTGGTCTGCCATTCTATAAGACAAGTCTCTAAAACAAATGTGTGCTTGTCCATATGTGTGTGCATGCGTGAGTGTATGTGTGCTCACATGTACACAGTGTGTCCTGTGTGTCTGTGAGTTCAACATCAACACACTCAGCCAATTATGAATGACAACATTTAAAAAAAAAAAACTGTGTCTGTTCCAACTTTCTGGACTATTGTAGTCATTATTCCCTAAGCCAGACAGCATAACTATTTAGAATTTACATTGTAGTTGATATGGAAGTAATCTAGGAATGATTTAAAGTATATAGGAGCATATGTGTAGTTGATGTAACACTATGACATTTTACATAATGGACCTGAACATCTGCAGATCTTGGAGTTCCCAGTGTGGGATATGCTGGAACTAACCTAGTAATTCATTACTTACTCACAAGGAGTCATGACAAGAATTACATCAGAAAATAATTTGTCCTTGAACAATATCCTACAGCAGTGGGGGGAACCTGTAGCATGTATGCTACAGTGGACTGTTTGTTATCACTGCAAGTACTAAAAGGTTCACCATCTCTGTACTAGAGTGCAGGTACTCAAACTAACACAGCTACAACATCACTAGGCAATACAGTCTCATGGGGTCATCGTCCTAACATATATGTTGTCTGTCACTGACTGAAAATTCATTATGAGGCACATGCATGGGCATACGTGCACATATACAAAGACATGTTCCTGACACAAAAATGTGCTTGTATGACATATATCTAGTTGGTTTTGTTTCTCTTAAGAACTTTGATAGATAATTCTATGAAGCTGAAAAACACACTTAAAATGTGATTTTCCCATGCCCCCTTTCCAAATATTAACTGAATATTCCTATATTCCCCTCTTATGAATCTGAGTTCCAATACAGTAAATGTAATACATGATCCTTAACTAGATTTGGAACCTGTACTATAAGTTATCAATGGGGACAATGGATAAAATTCAAAATGAATTGTAGATTATAGTAGATTATGTAGAATTAAATAAAGCTAGCATATTTATGTAGAAAAGTCTTATTTTTTAGAATCCCACACTGAAATATTACAGCATAAAGGGACAGCACCTACACAGCATGCTCCTAAACATATTTAGAAAAATATGGACTAAACTGGGAAGCATAACACAAACATGGTGAAGTGTAAACAATTATTGATGCTGGACAAAAGGAATACAGGAATTCTCCAGTATCTTGGCAAATTTTCTTGATGTTGAAAATTATTTCAAAATACAAAGTTTCACAAAGGCCAAAATGGATGTACCTTGAGGACATCCTCATAAAGGAAATAAATAGGTCAAAGATGCAAAATATCACATCTTTTCTCTGGTATGAGAAAATAAAGATGTAAATGAGTTCTAGAATGTATGTTACATATTGTGAAATAGAAAATACTCATAGCAAAATGGGGCAAAGGGGGTAAATAATGAGATTGTAACAAAAAAGAAAGGAAAAAAGTTTATGTATATAGGGGGTGGGGGTGGTAGGGTAGACAAGGCTATGGGAAAAAATGAGAATTAAGTTGTGTCATACAGTGGTACAAATTCTCATTGTTGAGTACAATCATGATGTGTGTATGTAATGTACCAATAAAGATTTCAATTTTAAAAAAGTAAAATTAAAATAGCATAAATAGCTATCAACCAAAGCCTTGACCTTATTAGCACCTCTCTCAAAGCACTCAAACAATCTTGCTGTAGCTCACAGCCTCCTCCTAGAGGGTATCCTGGAAACAGGAGCCAGCATCTGTGATGATCACAGTGGAGTTTAAAGTTACAAAAATTCTTGGGGGTTCTTCCACCAGCAGATTATATTCTTATATCTGAATAACTGAAAGTTCTTTGTAAAAACAGATGTAGCTTAAGAACAACTAAACTCAATCTACTTTCTTTTTAACACCATTTATGTACCATCTCAACATTCCCCTTGGATTCTAGCTTATTAAACAGTCCTCCAGAGTGGAAGGGGACACCAGGAGCATTGGTGGACCCAGAGAACTTGTGAGGAGATGGTCAATAAATGCTGCATGCCACTTGCACAGCGAGACATTTCAAAGTGAGTGAACTTAGAGGATTACTGTAAAAAGTCTACAAATTTCAAACAAGTTCCTGGCCTCATCTTTGATGCAGCTATGAATGCAACCTGCTTAACGGAAAACAGCCAATGTACCTCTGTCATTGGGTCTAAGTGAGTCTCCCAGCTTCTCTATAATCAGTTTCCTTGAAAATATACATTTGGTTCAATACTTTATAGTCTAAGCCCAACTAGCATATAATTCACTGGTATTTGTCTTTTCTCTACCTCAGTGTTCTTTTTTCATGGGTACATTTTATGGATGATCTTTTAACTTTTCTTTTTACCTCTTCTCTGTTTCCTTGTCTGGACACTCTCTGTGATATATGAATGTTGGGATGCAGCAGCAGTTCAACTGCACAGTTGAAACCCAAATTAGGTTCAGATTATTACTTTGTGCCTCTCCAGAAACTACAGGGACTTGGGTAAGAATGTCTGTTAATGCCAGCAAATCTTCTCCAGGCTCACCATTGTTAGTACCTTCTTCCCTAAGTGAGCTGAGGTCATTATTAATTCCCATCTCAAAGCAGCACAAATATCATTATTCTGCACCCCAGGAGATCCACAGACATCTTAAAATAATGTACTAACCATTCCCTTCTGTACATCTATCTTAGGCAAACCTGTCACCAAGATAGAGAGGAAAAGGTAAAAGATCTGTGTAACTTGGAGCTTCAGAGAGCAAGAAAAAAACTAAAGAATAGGTCCTTCCAGATTTTCAGATGGTCCAAAAAGTCCTGTTTATATTGGGTAAGTAAAATAAGACTTTTCTTAATCATACTTTTTCTGAGTACTGTCATACAGTTCTGAGATGTCTTGGTTTCTACTTCTGTATTTAGACACTTCAGATGATCCTTTTGTATTTGTTTATTTTTGGTTGTTCTTGGTAAAGTCTAAGTATTATTATACCAATTTTTTTCTCTCATTCACAATTCAAAATTTTTCCATTTTTAAACATATCGTACAAATTGCTGAAGTCATTTTTCTTTATCTTATTCTTTTGCATAGAAAGAAATAAAACAAAGGAAAACTTTAATCACAAACCTTCATATCCAGAATAAATTTAAAACACTTTTACCTTGATTTTGAGTTTCTATGGCATCTGCTACATCTAATCATCTAATCTCTCTCTCTCCCTCCACCTCTCCCTTTCCCTCCCCTCTCAGTTTACAATTTCCCCTCTCCCTCTCCCTCTTCCTCTTCCTCTTATGGTACTGGGAATTGAGCACAGGTTACTGAGATGTACTGTTCTTCACTCCTGACTTGTCCTTTAATGCCACTTTTGGTCTTTCATCTCAGTGCCTTTGCTGATGCCAGTCTCTAGTCTTATACTGGTACAAATCCCCATTATGGAGTGCAATCATGATGTGTATATTTAATGTACCAATAAAGATAAAAAATTTTTTAAAATGTATAATTTTAGTTTAATCTCCACCTGGCAAAATTCTGTCAATCCTTTAAGCATGGATAGTTCATCATTTGCTCTGGCAGACACACTCAGTGGTTAGCCCTGACAAAGACTCTTTCTCCTCCAAATTTCTGGAACAGTTCTCACAAAGCTTCCTGACATGTGCTCCTACTGTGGGCTCATGGAGGTCCCATTTCCTCCTAGGGCATGCAGTACAACACAGCATCTTAGACGATAAACTCTACAGTAGATCACACAGGCTCCAATTTTAATTCCTCTATATCTTAATTTATGAGCTGAGCAAGTTACTTACTAATATCTCTGAACTTTGAGTTTCTCAGCTAGAAAATGCTGGTTTTGAAAACACCCTGTAAATGAGAACTGGGTCAGTATTATAAAACTTAGATCAGTGCTTGAAAAACAGTGTTCACCACATGCTTGTCTGTATTGTGGTTGTTTGTGCACACATACCTCACACATCCACTCACACAAACTTACAGTCCTTTGTACGTAGACTTCCAAAACATACAGATCAAATAAATATCAAATAAAAAGGCCAGGATGTTTTTGAAGATATCTTAACTTGCCATAACAGTTGCTTAACTGCACTGGGAAACTGCTATCAGCTGATTTTGAAATGATCATCTCTGGTTAAAAACTTATTTGGCGTGGGGCGAGGGATTTAGCTCAGTGGTTCCAGTGCCTGCCTTGCAAGTGCAAGCATCCATGTTCATTCCCTGTAGCCACATATAACAAGGCCACATGTGGAGACTCACACCCACCAGCAATCAGTACCACACAACACAGCGCTAGGAGTGGTGGCTCATGCCTGTAATCCCAGAACTTGCGAGGCAGAGACAGGAGGATTGCTGTGAGTTCCAGGCTGGCCCTGATATATTCCCATCTGTTTAACGAAATTATAGAGTATACTATAATGTATAAAACAGTGTGTCATTAGTAGGCATTCTACTTTAATAATTGCCAAATACCACTGATCATTACATTCTTCAATTATGCCTTGACTATATGAAAGGATAAAGTTTGAATCCAGTTTGTTGTATAAATCCATGGTGATGTTTCCCTACTTCCCTGTCATTTCTCATCTATTCACAATGAAAGCTGTCAGAATGAGGTACTCACATTTCCCAGAAAGCACTTTGTTTTTTCTGGACATTCTAATTCTGCACATGTATCAACTTACTTTTGTCACAGTACACTATAACACAGTCTTCAAGTTCCAGTTTATCTGTCACCTCTCTTCCTTTTCCATATTTTTCTGGGCATAATTAAACATTATTGGCTCTTGTGTTTCCATAGGTCATGATAATAGCTATTTTCTTAGAACTCTAATTACTTATTTTTTAAAAATGCATCTTGATTTCATTCTGAGGTCTCTGAAGATTAATAACTGCATAAATTCATTTCTAAATCCCTTATATCCAGTGTGGAAAAAAAGAATTCAATAAACACTATTTCAGTGAGTTCCTAGGTGAATTTATACCATTTTTCTCAATGTAAAATTACAATTTCAGGTAATTTGTTTATTGTTTCATTATATAAATTTTACATAAACTAAATATGTTCAATGGCATATTTATGTGATATGGTCACAAATCTTCATTTTTATTTTCAAAGGCATTTCTTCTTTCCTTCTCTTTCCCAAAATTACTTGGAGATCTTACAAAGTAACAACTTGGAGGCTAAACATTTTCACTTGAAGTTTGATGTCAAGCTAAGCTATATAAACTTCAGAACCATTGTTAAAATCAATGACTTCTTTCACCGAATGTTTCTTTGCCACTCAAAAAGTGTTTCCATTTCCACCAAGCTCCACCTTGCTGATTACTTCCTTTCCTCCAATTTTGTCACTATAGCCATACATCTATGCACCCATTCATCCATAGCATGTAACAACTGCTATTTAAACACTTCCTTTCCTCCAACCAGCAAGCCTAGGACTAGAAATACAAAGAGGAAAGAGGAGAGGACTTGCCCTCACACCACACACAGTCCACAGCAGAGAGCCAGGCCCTTAGCAGACACAGCAAAAGACAACACGACTCAGTGCTACCAGATACACGTGCCCAGTTCTGGATGAAATCAGGGCAGGGAAGTAGGCATTCTATAATAATTGTAAGTAAAGCTTTGAAAATACTTTAAATGCCATACCTCTAAGGATCTGAAGGTACCCTTTTAGCATTTCAGACCATCCTCTCTCCATGGACTTCAGGACAAGGACAGGAATGAGATCCTGCTCCCTCCTCTCATTTCTCCATGGCTACCTGGAAGCACGGTATGTGACAACCAGAGAGCCCTTCCCCAGCAGCCAGCCTGTGGGGTAATGAACACTTGGGAGCCAAGCCTATCAGTGCTGGTATCGAGCAGCTGACAAAGTTGTAGCCCATGAGTCATGGCTCTTTTCATGTGTTTCCAGCTCCGTGGGAAGAGAAAGGGGCCTTTGGCTGGCAGCCCTAACAATCTAGCACCTATGATGATCACTTGAAGAGAGAAAGACAGTAGAGCCACTAGGAGTGCCACACAATCCTCCCACCTTCCCGAAGTGTGCACATCCCCAATGCTACCACCAGGCAGGGCCTCAAAATAGTGTGAGAGCCAAAACCCACATTTTCAAACAAGGGACAAATAAATTCAGCTCCTGCCACCCACTTTCCGTATGTGCAGTTAAAGAAAATCAAATGAAATAAACAAGCAAATTAGCAGCTGGTATGTGAGCTTCAGATCACAAATGTATCTTGAAGGATCTGCCAACCAATTCTTCCTGAATCAAATTTATCCTTGTTGCTAAAATAATAATTGGCAATTATACTACTAATATTAATGTCTAATACCTACTGAGAGCTTACTGTGTGCCAGGAGGACACCATGCTTATAATTTACCTAATTGTTAACTTACAAACCTTACTTAATAGCAATGTGTTTATGAGATGCTTTGACAACCCATACTCTAGAAGTGAGAAGTCTGAGAACGACATACTAAATTATTTATACAGAGAGTAGGTTGCAGACCAGATCCGGGTCTTTAGTGTCTTAAGCTGGTTTCTCTTAGGCAATCTACTATTTTAAAATAAAGGGAAATATTATTGTAAGATGACCAGAACCATCGTCCTTGATTCCTATTATAAGTTATTAAGCACTTTATAAATTTCTGCAATGTTTTCATACTCAAGAAGATAGTTTTTTTGACTTGGAGTCCTTTCTCCTTCACTATTTAATTGTAAGACACAGTAAATACTTATAAAACAATAATGGAGGAGAAATGGGTTTTCCTGTTCCATGCCTTGTTTCAAAATATTACAATAGTCACGGTATTATACATATACATACACATATATACATATATATATATATATATATATATATATGCCTTTTTTCCTGCTAAAAATTAGTTTGAATTATGTAAAATAATATAGAAAGACTTTCTATAGAGAAAAAAGTCTTCTAGTGTCTCATACTATATAGTCTGTGGGGTACCAAAGGAAGAAAACCATATCTCTATATATAAATGAAAGAAATCAGGCATTTAAAATTTAGCAATGATTACTTGTTCTGAGGAACACAAAATTTTGCAGAATAGAACAGTATAGTCTCAAAATATTGAGTTCAAGCCACTTGTAATGAAGGCAAGTTAAGCATCTTCTACCATTTGTAAATTTACATTACAAATTTACTGAGAAGCAGCTTTTTAAGGAGATTACAGTGCTCTCTGGTGGGCCAGTGAACAAGTGAATGGTGAGTTTTTGGTTCATGTTCTGAGTGATGAAGAGGAAGGTGACCACAACTCCAAATATTCTGATGTGTCATGTCTCTGAACTGAAGAAGACAGAGTTATAAAAACAATCCTTCCATCCTACCTACCCAAGGTGTGCTCTTTGGCTAACACTGTTGCAGTGACTTGGAAGTTTGTCACTGACAAGAACAGGCCTCAATACAGATCTTTGAAATTCGACTTCACGTTGCAGCATAGTGCTTGAGCAATCTCTTCACACAGTGATGTCTGACAGACACCACTCCAAACTCCCCTCACAGTCCCTTGTCCACTTATTCATCCCAGCAGGAGCTGATTCCAGCTGGCACAGCTGTAATCAAGTGTGGACTCACTTCACAAAGCACTGAGAAGGGTCTTGCCATTTGGTAGATGAGGACATGTCCCTTTCATGCTAAAGATACTTCAGGGGCTTCTCTTTGCATTTAGACTAAAACCTAGATAGCAAATCAGATCCTGAGAACTGTCTAACTGTACCTACCTCTCTCCATGCTTAACATCATTAGGTTCTTGATCTTCCATATATGTATGTGGCTTTCTCTACCTAGATACTCAGGTGTTGACTATCATGTCTTCAAAAATGTCTCCTAGGAACTCTCATCTATGGTCCTCTGAGCTAAGGTCATTCAATTTACCCATCATTGAAGATACTTTTGCCTTCTCTTTGTTTTAATTTTATGGTATTGAACCTTCTCTAACCAAAAAGTTTAAAAGTTTATTAAATCTATTTTAAAATTATTATATGTAAAGTTATTTTTATGATATTGCATGCATCAAAGATCCTGATCAAGAGATCTGAGAATAAAAATAATCTCCAACAATGCCAATTGAAAGATTTATTGCAGATAAAGATGGCAATTCCTACCTGTGCCAAAGCACGAGGACAGCTGCTCCGGCTCTCTCTTTACCATCTAAAATCCCACCCTTGCTCCAGCTCAGAGAGCTACTTAGTTTTCTGGTGCTTCCAAAGTATATCAGCTGAAAAAGGCTCTAAAATCCTTTGTAGTCATGTACATTACTATATTTAGATATTGTTTTTTCTTTACTACAATAGAAATCTTCACAGTTTTGACTGTTAGGATCTGTCTTTCTAGATCACTGACAGACTTTTAAAAAATGCCTCTCCTTATGCCAGGTGCTGCATAAATATTTGTGTTCTATTCCAACGCCCAGTTTCATCACTTCTTGCTTTGCACACGAACTGAGTGCACAGCCACTTGCACATTGACCTTGATCCTTGGAAAAGATTTGACTCTTTGTACATATATGTGATCTCACTTTTAAATGTAGCTTCAGTAAATGAGTCTCTTCATTACTCCATTTGCATTGGTTCTATGATCTTAATAACCTAATACTGCAGTTGAAAAAGCACAGGGGTCCTTTTGTGTAGAAAAATTAAATTGAAAAAAGCTACAAAACTCTCTGGGTCCTTTCATTCAGGAAAAACAGCCCTTTAGTATTTTGACTATCAAGCCCTTGGTAATGGGCAGTATTTCAAAAAGCCAAAAATACCCAGGGCTCAGGAGTGCTACATTGAGGTAAGATTACTGCTACATTAAGTAATCTGAAGTCAACATCAGAAAACTCCATGGTAGCAATTAGGGGAAAGAAAATTTCCATTTGAATCTGTCATGTATGTTGTGCCCAATTTGCTTTGGTTACTGTCTCACTCTTTGACCTCCTCTGTGACAGGAAGGTAGGGCTGTTAGAATGACTGAGCAACAAGGGTCCTGTAAGGTATAGGTAAGACAGAAATACAGACATCAAAATGAGGATTAAGTACTCTAACAGGAGCTATATCAAAATGCCATGCTGACATCTTTATTCTGAGAACAAGCCTGAAGGTATAGAAACCTTTTGACTTTCAAACATGTCAGGGTTGAAATTCATAAGATAGATAACAGGACTAGAACCAACTTCCTTAGCAAATCCACTCAGCTATTACCCTCATCTCTAGTGAAGAATGGACAAAAGAAGGACTGCACTTTCCTTCAGATGCAAAGTCATATCTAATGGCAAAGAGACTAAGATGGGGAAAGATTTGATCTAGAGAGAATGGAAAAGGACCTCAAGTCCAGCAAAAGAGGATAGAAAGAAGTAGAGAAATCCGAGATAAAACAAGGCTAATGTGGACTGCAGATGTTGGTTATGTAGGAATGTTGTTTGAATGTTTGTTACCATATAAGTCAATGACCAATTAGTTTCAATCAGAGAAATCAAAATAAAGCTTGTTAGAGTGAAATTTATTTTTAACTTTTTAAAAATCACTGTACCATGAACAAACTTCCATTGAATTATTCCAAGGCCCATTTCTGAGAATAAATTTTAAAAGAAACCACAATTGACCCATGATCATATTGTTTTTCTTCTGCCAATTAAAATGCATTAGTAAAGTTTGAGTTAAATTGACATCAAGGTGTATGTAACAGCACATTCTTTACTGCATTTATAACCAACCTGGAAATTTTCTTCATTTTAAATGAGAAAACTACATCATCCAATGCTATCAGAATTGTGCAAATTGTGAAAATTGAAGATTTCCTCTCCTTTACCTCTAAAAATTAAAGTCATCTAAAATTACTGCAAATTTTCAAACTTTTAGCAGAATTTGGTTTCTTTCTTGGCGGTTGTTGCTAAGGCAAACTGATTCAGTGTTACAAAGTGTGGCTAAACAAATTTGATGTGAAGTGGCAGCAGATAACTTGTTGTCTCCCATATATCTTTGCCCACACTCTTCCAAAGCCACAAACAAGATGTCCTTGTGACACCTGCTAACTTTCCTCAGGGTGGGTTATCACAAATGTAGTTTATGCCCTTGGCAATTCTGCAAGGGTATTTGATGCAGCTTTAACATGGCCATGGAAACTAAGCCTGTTGTTCAAAGGTATTTAGAGTAGGTAGATGATTCCTACTTGTTTAACAGTAGAGTATGTCTTTATTGATTTCCTGCCAATGTGAATATCTTTATCTCCAGGCCCCGACTAGAGACTTTTTCCAGTCCAGAATGCTGGTCTTGTCTGTGCTGAAGTCTATTTTCTGACTGTAAGTAACCCAATCACAGATCCTCCCCCGGCCTGCTTTCATTCCAGCCTTGTATCTGTCATCCATTCAGATAGTGTTTCACTGGTCTCCTTCATAAGACCCATTTTCTTTCTCACCTCTTATCTCCTTTAACTCTTGAACTCCCTCTGTAGGTTATTTGGTTCACAAAAATGTGTCTTTCATTGAAGTACTGGGCATATTGACCTCCCTGACATTAAAATGCCAAATCCAACCTTTCAAGAACATGTAGTGTTAAATATTTATTATAAGACAGTAGAATAAAATAAAAGTTGAAATGTTGAAACTGATTTCTTCAAGAAATACCTGGTGAGAAACATATCAAAGGAAGTACTTTTAAAAAGTAAGAAATCTACTTACTAACATCTTTTTTTTTCTAAAAGTTCTCCAGTATGGAATTTGGGGGTCAGCTGGAAATATCATTGTTTTGGTCAAAGAAATAAAACAAGGTGGGGAAAATTCAAGCCTGACAACATTCTACTGAAAGCCAAAGCCGAGTAGAGTAAAATTAGAAAAGGGCAGCCACATATTGCGATGAAATTATGCTACTCTGGTCTGGAATCTTGGCTTAAGACTTCCGTGTGACTTTGAGTTATTTGAACTTTTTGTGCTTCTATTTTGATTTTACAAATTTAACATGATAGCACTTGCCTCACATAACTTCTGAAGTTTAAAGATGAAATACACATGATCCTGAGTCAGAGATTTACTATATGAGAAATTCTGAAATATCAGGAGACTTGTACTTGGAAGTGACGAAGCAATGGGTTTCTGAAGTGAGCCCTGGTTTCCATTTCTAGCCCACTTGCTCACCACTCTTGCTAAATGTGCACACAGCTACAATTAATCTCAAGGTTAATGGTCTCCATGTAAAGGACGAGTATGTATTCCTTGTTTTTATTCATTTCTTTCTATCAATACCACCCTTCCTGCTTCCTTCATTTCTCTTCACAGATCTAAATCCAGTTTACTTGCTTCATAAAGCTGTCTTAGCCCGGTCGTTTCAATTTCTTCATCTTCTACATATCTATGAGTTTGCCATATGTCATTTGCTAATATCTCCTGGTAAGTATTCTGGTATTCTGAGGCATCCTCATAGGGAGGTAGCCTGAATTCAAAATCACATCCACCCATTTTTACCTTTCCTTCCTGCTCCTTTCCATCTGCTGGAAGAATTTTGGTTACATGGAAATCTCGGCCAGGCACTGTTGTACCCACCATAAAATCGTGCTTCTGCATGACATCTGTGACTCTTTCAGACATTACTTATCTAGGCATCATATTATTCAGTAAGCGCCTGTGTCTCCCAGTTACCAAAACTGATAAAATTCCTGTGGTTAAAAAAAAAAAGAAAATGCTGTCATCTACTTTTTTGACTATCTTACACTAAAGAAAAAAATTGTGCTCAACACTTTACAGATGTATGTAATCTCACAATATTAATAACTAATATGATAATTTCAGGTCTCAGCTCAGATGTTTTCTTTCTCTGTTCTTAAATCATGAGGTTGGCCAGTGGTGAAGCAGGTACTATTCAGTTATCTAATCATATCATTCTTTTCCTCAGATGATTCAGGGTTACTTACTAGGTCATGGTTGTTTATGAATTATATTTATTTAGATCATATTCCCAGAAAGTCCCTTCAAAACTTTAAATTCTACCACTTGCCCCAAGACTGTCTAGTTTTTCTAGACATGGGTCTTTCTGACCTATGTATAGCTTAAGACAAAATCCTAAAATATATTAACTTTATTTATGCTATCCTTATCATGATTTATTTCTTCATTTTGCAGCTTGGTCTTTTCTGTGGTTTTACCTTATTTCTGACCATAAATAATAAGTTCTTTTTGGATAAACAAGATAAGTAAAACACAATGTTATGACAGAGAGGATATTTATGAATGTTTTATGAATGATTTCAGAAAATGTTAAATGATGGAATTAAAAGAATTTCAAAATCATTTGGGTATGTGGATGAAGGTTAAAGATTGGCCATGTGAAAAGGCGATATAAAAACAAGACCTGGAAAACTTTCATTTATTAATTTAACAAACATTTTTTGAAGCTATTAGGTCTTCAAAAGTTTATTAGGCAACTGACTGCAGTGGAATAAGACACTATACTCAGTGCCAACCAATCTAACGAGAGAATTAAATATCTTCAGAAGTGCAACAATGCATTAACTTAATAATTAGAAGGCTATAAATTAAAGTTCTTACAAGTAAAAACAGGAGTTTACTGAGGTCTTTAGACTGCCTGAAGGTCATCTTTGTGTGATTCCCGTTTGGCTCCTGTCAAGTGTGTTCCACTGCTTTATCCTCGTGAAGAGGGTTCAAGGTAGAAGTAAAACATTTGATAGGGTAGGGTTGGAGTGAGCTGAAGGTTGCTGGTGACTTTTGGATAGGGTCCTGTGTGTTCCATGCTAATTTTACTTGATGCTCTTACCTATTCTGTGAAGCTGAGGTTAACAAAATGAAGAAAATACTGATGCATTTACTCTCTGTGGAGGAAAGCTGTCTAGTGTGCCAGGCTGATGCTGCATTTTCTGCAGTGACTTTTCCATCACATAACTGTAATATATGTTTCCCTAAAAGCCCTTCCACTTCAGACCACTGTCTGATCCTTTTCTGGCACAGTCAGAGCTTGAACTGGCTCAGATTAGAACATTAAAAGCCAATGTTTATTCTTTTGTACTCACAACTCTAACATGGATTTCCTCTTTTTTTTTTTTATTACCAACACTAACAAAACACAATGTATGCTTTATGATAATTATTGGTAGTCTTTTTAAAGAATTTTACTCCAATGTAAAAACATCTAAAGTGAGTTACATTTTCTGAAATATAGTGCCTTTTAAACATGAGGAGAGTTACTGAAAAAGAAGGTAAGTGAATGCAGATCCTTGTGAGAACAGGATAAAATCTGAAAACATCTGAAAGACACTATAAATGTCACACTTTTCCAGCAGGAAAATAACTTTATTTTTAAAAATTAATAAAGTGTGTAATTTGGGAATACTACCAAGGAAGTTACTTTCGATGCTTTAATGTAATATTCAGATTTGAATTTTCAGTCTAGTTGATTTCTAAAGTAAAAAAAAGAGGATGCAAACTCATTTCTTTTTCTTTTTTTGAGACAGGCTCTCCCTTTGTAGTTCAGGCTGGCCCTGAGCTCAGCCTCAAACTCACATCACAGCAATCCTCCTGCCTCAGCCTCCCAAGTGCTGGGATTACAGGTGTGAGCTACCACACCTGGCACTGTGGTATGTGGTACTAATGGCTGCTGGGTGTGAGTCTCTATGGCCAGTATTGTATGTGGTTACGCGGGGGTGGGGGAATCAAATCCAGGCCCTTATCCGGGCCCTTATGCTTGCAAGACAGGAGCCCAAACCATTGAACTAAATCGCTGGCCCAACATACCCATTTCTTTTTACCATTAAATGTCTCAAATGACAAAGTATATACACTGTAATAAATATCATATACATAGACCTTATTCAATACATTAATGTGTTTATTATTAATAAATATATATATCAAGTGACTATTATGTACAGTACCCTTTTTTTTAAAAAAAAAAAGTCATTCAATGAACATCTATTATTTGTTAGGCACTCCTTTGGAAATGAGGAGTACCATAGGAAGGACAAGACAGTACCTGATCTTCAGATGTTCATGGACTAGTGAGGAAAAATAGAGTTAAGTACAGAGGCTAAAACAAGAGGAAATAACATTACAGACTTAGTTGCTGATTGAATGCCACTACCCTCTGTCTAATCTGGCAGAAATTTATATCCAACTCTATAGAATCTGGCATTATATGGCTCTCATTTGTGGAGACTTGTTTATAGACTAAAATTGCAAATGTTTTGTTAGATACTTAAATAACTGGATTTCTGAACATGGAAGTATATCCTTGAACCTGTAATTATTTCCAAAAAGGAAATATGTAATAAAGGCAAAGTGAACTTGCTATTAATCTTTATACTGGAAACATTTTGGGGGATTTCAATGTTCTGTTTAAATCAGACCCCAGATTAAATCTCTGAAAGTGTGCCAGACACCATGGGAAGACAGATTCACTTGGGTGGAATTTGATTGCACCTGGCTCCTAGGAAGATACTTAATGCAATTACCCTCTGATGAAGTGAAGACCATTGCTTGAAACAGTAATTTCCAAAGGATGAATCTTTTAGTATTAAGTGCAAATATTGGGTACAATGAGTTACATGGAACGTCTCACAAGAGTGACACAACTATAATTCAAGGGTGCATGATGTACAGAACTTAAGAAAACTGAGATCAAAATGTAATTTACCATCTCTTGAAGGACATTTTTTTCTAAAAAAGTTTTTTGAAACTCTCCAAACCATGTACTTCAGAAGGTCTGGCTTGATTAAAAATTCTATTTGATCAAAGATCAGATGGAAAAAAATACTACTCTTTCTGTGTTGAAAGCATGTTTTCATTTTGATGCCTGCTCACACCAAGAAATAACCATCATTTTTCAAATAAAATTATGATAAAATTATCATTTTTCAAATAAAATTATGCAATAGCTTAGCTATTGCACTATGATAGCTGTGTTCCTATGTCTTACAGTATATTAGGTTTAGTAATCCAACGTCTATTACCTGTGTCCTGAAGATGTTCAGGCATAGCACAAGAAACTATTAGTATGGGTTTGAGGTACATAAGTAATTCCTAATTTATGATGGTTCAACTTGTAATTTTTTTAACTTTATGATAGTATGGAAGCAAAATGCATTCATGGGAGGCCATGCTTAGAAGTTCCAAGATGAATCTTTTCCCACAGTCCTGCCTTGAGACACTAAGGAACAGCACCAAACTGTGACTTCTAGTCGGCCAGGAAAGTAACTAACAGCCTACACTCCAGTGAACTGTATTGCAAAGCCTTGGTGTTTTATAAGCTAGCAATACTGAATGTAGTTTTTACTTACAATGTGTTCAAATTACAATGAATTTATTAGGCTGTAAACTCCATTGTAATTTGAGTAGCATATGTACTAGAAGCTCAAATGCTTGGCTATGAAATTCTTTAATACCTTTTCCAGTGCTTTAGACTTGTTAGAAACCAGCTGTGATTCTTGTCCAGTGTAACTATATGTGTATATATTGTCATATTTTATATACAATTTTATCATAAATAAATATATAGGCTGAGGAATGAACCCAGGGCCTTCACATACTAAGAGCATGCTGCACCACCATCTGTCACTACATATCTTAAAAGACTACAATAGCACTCCTAGAGATGGACAGAATGTACTGAATTGCACCTCTCTTATTACACAAGGACAGTTTTTGTAACATGTCTAGTCTTATTTATTATACTTTCTTACTTGCACTGTAGGAATAGGAAGTTATGGAATGATGGGAACAGACCTGTTCACAGTTGTATCTAACACTGTCAGGCATTAGTTTTTTTTACTTTCTTTAGAACTTGGTTCACAGGGCTAGCCAGAGATAAGGTATCTATGACTCCATTATATTTAAGTAGCATATGCAATAGGACACTTACCGAGATTTATATAGAGCTAAATTCTAGGAACACAGAATTATGAAAAGTTATTTAAACTCTAAAACTTCTGCATCAGAATTAATTTGGAACCTACTTTGAATTGCTCATATAAATCTTATCATTTTATGAAACTGCTTTTTTTTGAGTCACACTAGATACCATCTGCAATCATACAGTGCTGGAGACAGAAGTTCTGTTTTCAGTCTTGTTAATTTACATCATATTTCTCAGCCCACCACACTTTTACTAGCTTTCTAGAACCCACTGTTCTTTCCTCCCATCCAATAATGACATGTTGCTTAAGACAAAGAAGAGAGTAGGATTTGACTTCTCATCATCAAAATTAAGAAAGGATTACATGAGTTAGTTTTGATCTAATTGAGAATAAAAGACATATGTTCATTTATATAAGCCAGGTCTGTGAGGTATAAAAGTTCTGGAAAAACAGACAAATAAGAATTGATCTCTGACTCGAAGACTTTCTAGTGTGAGAAAAAGATGTCATAAAAATAGCTTTAAGGGGCCAAGAATGGCAAATAAGAGGCAGATAGTC
>PVIR01008426.1:0-56814 GCA_004026965.1 Petromus typicus
GGGGCCCTGTCAGGCTGAGGGGCTCTGTCAGGCTGAGGGGCTCTGTCACGCTGAGGGGCTCTGTCACGCTGAGGGGCTCAGTCACGCTGAGGGGCTCAGTCATGCTGAGGGGCTCTGTCACTCTGAGGGGCTCTGTCAGGCTGGGGGGCCTGTCAGGCTGAGGGGTTTGAATCTCCATGGTGTCTGCGACCTGGCACAGGCCCTGTCCCAGGAATCGTAGCCAGATAAGCCGTGGCTCCCTGAGCCCTGCTGGGCACGTGGACTGTGGCTCACCGTGTCCTGGCGCTGCCCTGCATCTGCACTCACCCTCGTAGGACAGTACGTGGCCCTTCTTGCCCTCGTAGATGACATGGCCTTTGGGCAGGCCGTCCTCACGGGTGTGGTCCAGGCGGCTGGGGCTGCCCTCACCCACAATCCTGGTGATGGTCCCCTTATAGAGCACGTCAGCTGGGGTGCCCTATGGGGTGAGGAGCCGTGACCCACACAGAACACATATGCAGCCCAAGCCAGAGATGCAGCCATGGGGAACAGCTCAGGACCACCAGACTACCCACGCTGCGCTTTCTGATGGGGAAGCTAAGGCGTAGGGACCTGGGGATTCTGTCCCTCATACTGTCAGTTGGTGCCGGGACCAAGCATCACACACTTTGGTTTCCCTGAAGCAGGACCAGAGTCCAGTTGGGGCCTGAAACTTAGCCATGGCTTGGCCTCGGCCCTGGGGACCCTGTGCCAGAGCACCCCTGGCCTGTACCCTCCAGGTGCCCTGAGCTGCAGTAGATGTGCCTCATGTCCTCTAGGACCAGACCTCTCCACATGCAGAAGCACCACTGCGGAGGGAGTGCCATCGGGGAGGTGGTCGAGCTGACCAGTGGCAGCAGCCTCCCGCCTGGCGACTGCCCAGGACACGTGAGACATCTGAATGCAGCTCAGAACCGGACAGCCAGGACCAAACGGCAGCTCCCTGAGCCGCAGCCTCGTGTCGGGTAACTCCCCCCCTCTGCACCTCAGTTTGCTCATTTATAAAAGGCAGAGTCAACTCTGTGTCCCCTCCGCCACTCTCCGGCGCCGCCACGGGCCCAGCTCTTCAAGGAGGGGGACAATAGGACGCCTGGACCCCGGGACGGCCTGCCCGCCGGGCACAGCTGCCACACCTTATACTACAGTGGTCAGGGCATCACACTTGGGGAGCTGGTGTCGGGGTGAGGGGTGTCACACTCAGGAGCCCCATCACCAGGGGAGGTGGACAGGGAGGGGACCAGTTGGGAAGAGTAGCGTCGAATACGCCCGTTTCCGTATCTTGCACCTTCGTGCTCCTCCCCGCTGGCCCGGGGGACGCCCAGCTGTCCACGGCCGCAGCACTTTACCGACAACACTCTGCTTAGAGCCCCCCTGGCTGGCGGAGACACTAGCCCCATGCCCACTGCCTACTACGCCCAGTACCTACATGGGTGATGGAACCGCGGTAGGTGCCAGGGCTCTCGGAGGGTACCCGCGTGCTGGGGATGCCCCGGGTGATGCTGCCGCCGGGCACAGAGCCCACAGCTGTGCCTGGAAGACAGGAGACAGTGTCTGTTCTGTGCCCCTAACGGGCTGTGCCGAGGTCCTACTCAGGTCTCATGGGCAGGCATGGGGCTGGGCACAGGTGGCACTGCAAAGCCTCACCTCGGAGCACAGAAGTCTCCTGGGCTGTGGGAATGCCCAGGCTCTCAGGGGCGCCAGCCTGCGCCCTGGGCGACAGCTGCTCCTGCTTCACTCCACTGAAGGGTGCTGGGGACAACAGCAAGAGGGGTGAGCCCGTGCCCTGGGGTAGGGGCCTGCACCCGCCTGACCTCGCCAGTGGGGCTCCCGCCGAACCCCCACCCTGCAGAGGCAGCGGAGCCACGCAGGGCCTGCGTCCAGACCCAGGTCCTTACCCAGCTTCTTGTGGTCCAGAGGGAGCGGCAGCCCCATGGTGACAGGGCCCACCGGAGCCTTGGCGTGCTCGGAGTAGGGGACGTGAAGCTGCACCGACATCCCCTGTGGGCAGAGGCGGGTCACAGCAGCCCCGAGGTCCCCAGCCAGTTGCAGCCAGAGGGACACAGCAGGCCTCACGAGGAGCTGCCAGCTGGGCTGTGCAGCCGCCTCATTTCTCACAGGCCCGGAGCAGAGAGGCCACACAGTCCGGCCTCAGAGCCCCTGCTCGGGCGCCTCCCTAAGCCGGGTCCACATGCGGCTCAGGGCCAGCACCAGCCACGAACAGTGCCGCCTGCTCTCCTTGCCCACTCACCTGGGAGATGGCACCCATCTGGCGCTCGAGGACACTGGGGTGCTTGGCAGAGGAGATAAGGGGTGGCGGGTTGGAGATGGTGGGTGGGCGGGGTGGGCCGGGCCGGGTGCTGTCGTGCAGGCTCAGGGGCAGCGGGTGACCTGCAGGGCACAGGGCTATCTGTAGGGCCACGCATGGTCTCCCCACGGCAGCCAGCGGGGTGCTCTGCATGCATTTCTGCACCCAGCCCCAGAGACCAGGTCCCCATCCAGAACCAAGGGCCCTGGCACCTTCTCTGCCCACTCTGCTGCTCTGGCCCTGGGCATCTTCCCCAATCTATACCCCTGGGCCCGCTTTACCCCTGAGGAGTCCATTCCTCTCATGGCTGCCAAAGAGATCTCTTCAGAAGTCTACAGCTCATACCCTCCCCCGTCGCGAACTCCCTTAAGGGTAGAGTTACCCCAACATGGCTGCCGCGCGCCCCACGGTGGGCCCCTGTGGCTTCTCCACAAGCCATTGCTACGGCTGTGTGGGTGAATCCTCAAACATCACTCTCTTTCCTGCCTCTGGGCCTTTGCACACGCCGTTCCCCCGTCAGCCACGGCTTTCTTGTCCTCCTCTAGGCTCTCTGATGCCCTCCTCCCTCCGGGGCAGCCCTGGCTGAGCCCAGCAGGCCTGGAGAACCCAGGTCACCCTCGGGCCCAGCTTTGTGGCGCAACACTGGCCATCAACTGTTTGCCCTGGCTCAGTACTGCCCGGGGGGATCCTAGAGCCGACGGGCCAGATGAAGGACGATCTACTCAGGGAGGGGAGAGAGCCCTGAGTTTTCAGAGATCTTCGGGCTACTGAATGCCATGGCAGCAGAGAGCCAAAGGAGCGCCTGAGCCGGCGAGGGGAGCCGAGAGGGCACTGTCGCCTAGTGGCGCAGAGCAGAGCGGGCAGCGGAGACCAAGCTCCAAGGTGCTGTGTGGCTGCCGAGGAGTCGGGCTGAGCTACTCACCAGGGGCCGCATAGGAGAAAGCCGAGGGGTCCGGGGCATGTGGGGAGGCCTTAATCACCTCACGAGGGGGCCCAGGGAAGGGCAGGCCCGACGTCCAGCACGGGGGCTCCGTGGGCAGCTTCTGGCCCTCTGCCGTGAAGGCCGTGAAGAACGTGGGCTTCTCTGCTGAGTATAAAAGGATGGGCGGAGGTCAGGTGGCACCTGGCTGCTGACCTGGCAGGGCCCATGCTCTGACACTAGTGTGTGTCCCAGGCAGGCCTGGGGCTCTCTCACGGCCAATGAGCACATGCACCGGGACCTGAACCCATCACGGCTGCCAATAGTGCCCAGAGGCCCAGCTGCCCGGCACTACCAGTCACCGGCTTGTCCACCCTCCACCATCTCCAGAAACAACCTCGATGCCCCTGTCTGACAGATGGAAGTTGAGCAGTCCTGCCACCGGTCCAGGCTGGGCCTGCGCTATCTGGCCATCTGGCCTGGGGTAACCCTTGGACACAGCTGGGGCCCTCGCTAAATCCCAACCCCGCCTGGAGACTTCCCCAGTGCTGGGGAAGAGCTGGCTGAGGTGGGCACAGGCACTGCCAGGGAAGCAGGGCAGCTCTGGCCCCTGGGATTGGGTGGCATGCAAAAGGCATGCCCCGAGCCCCCTGTGGGACATGAGAGAAGAGATGCATTGGTGAGGGCCACATAGGCATCAGGTGGTGGAGGGTACGGGGGGGGGGGGTGACTGAGTGGGCATCCATGTCCCCAGCCAGCCCCTTGGCAAGTGGCCACACTGCAAAGCCTGGCTGCTCTGGTGCTCGCCCCGTGTGCCCTCAGGGTGGACACGGGGAACGTGGGCAGGCCAGGCTGGGCAGGCTGCCGGGAGCCTGAGGGACAGCGTGTTCTTCCGTCGGGGCCCAGGGGAGCCCAGGGCCCAGCTGGCAGAGCCAGGGCATGCGGGAGCCAGGTGGGTGCTTCCTGAGAGTGGGGAGCAGCGTTGGGTGTCAGGTTCGAGCTGTCCCCCGGCCGGGCGCAAAGCAGCCATGTGACTGACAGAGGCTGCAGTGCCTGACCAGGTGCACCGGCCCCGGGGGGAGCCAGTCCAGGAAATAGTGCGGCCCGGCCACCGATGTTCCGGGACTCAAGCCAGCACAGAAACCGCGGCTGGAGGCTCACATTCCCAGTGTGCAGTTGGAGCTGGCCCCGCAGGCACTGGCCGGCTCTGGGAGGTTCCGGCTGGGTCTGGAGGCGACACCCCACCTCTCACTATCCTGCAGTCACCCAGCACCAGGCCTTGTGAAGCTCACTCCTCGCCAGCCCGAGGCTGCACCTCAGAAATGAACTCCGAACCTGTCCCCCACATGCTGTGGCCATCTGCGCAGTCCTGGCTGCCTCTGCAGTGGGACCTCCCGCTCCTGCATACCACTCCCTGAGGTCCTCAATTTGACAGGAGCCAGAGAGGTTTCTGGACACACATCGACTATGTGTCCCTCCCTCACACACACACACGTAAAGCTTTCCAGTGGGGTCCTCTCCTACACAAAATCCTCTCTCCCACAACCTGCAAGGCCTTTTCTGTCCTGCCCTCCCCGTGACCCAAGCCACCTCCACCGCAGGGCTATTGCACACGCGGTGCCTGTTTCGGGGAGCACTGGATGCATCTTCAGGTGCTTCCTCCTGTCCAAAGCCATCACCCTGGGACTGAATCCCACTGGCCCGCCATGGGCTCAGCTATCACGGGTGTCCCAGCCCACCGGCCTCTGGCGACCCTAGGCGCCGTCAGGGTGTATGGGGGAGGGGTGGCTCGGGCCCTCCAGAAGGTGAGGGGTGGATGTGGGAACAAGAGTCCGGCTGCTGGAACCCAGGAGACAGGCTGGGTTTACTGCTGTCCTTGGATGCCTGCAGTGGCTGGCAGGAGCCTGGGCAGCTCCACTGGGGACACTGTGTGCCAAGAGCACTGGCTGTATGCCAGGCTCACCCAGACAGGTGACTGCAGGGAACACAGGCTTGGGATGCCTCAGGGCCAGTGGGCCAGAAATGAACAGGCCGGGGGCCAAGACTAGGGCCAGAGCTTCACCCATGACAGGAGAGCCGCTGAGGTCCCCCCTGCAGACTCCAGGCAGCCTCAGCCAAGAGGAAGGCCAAGGTGCTCAGGAGGATGCCACAACCTGGCACTGCCAGCCGATGCCCTGCCCGGATAGCCCTGCAGTGCACCACAGCCCCACTCCACTCCACTAGCCTTCAGGCCACTTGGCCAGACCGACAGACGACTGACTGACCGACCGATGCTGCCTCTACCCACTCACACTCACCCTCCTTCTCGGAAGGGGGTGCAGGGCTCCTACTTTTGCCCTGGGGGCTGCTGCCTGGCTGCTGGGAGGTGTCACTCTCAGACTGCAGGTGCTGTGACGATGGCGGGACAGCAGGAGCCAACTGAGGGCCAACAGCTTCCTCCCGGGGGGGCTCATGGGCCTTGGTGACCTGCTGGAGGGAAGAGCAGATGGTATCCGAGTGTCATAGACAGCAGCACCGGGCCAGTATGGCGGCCGGGAAATGGGTCCAGGGCATCCAGAGACTCCAGTCACCAGCAGGGTCAGGGGCCTCGGCACAAGGGGAGTCGCTAACCTCAGAAAGAGGGGCTCATTCTGCCTGACCAGCTCCAGCCTTGTACCCCAAATCCCTTGGAGGATTCAGAACTGTCAGGCTCCTGGAAGGCGCACCTCAGAGGGTCCCCCACAGGACCCAGGATCATAACTGGGGGGCCTCCCCTCATCTCTAGCCAAGGTGCTGTTACAGCCTAAGGGATTTCCTGTCCCCTCCCCTCCCCTGGTCTGGGGACGCCGAGGCCGCTGGGGGTACAGGAGAGAAGACGTCGTCCTGCTCCACATATCCCCTCGGAGACATCCCTAGGAAGGAGGCAGATTGCTGAGCTCCCACAGACACAGCCCCAGCCCACCCTGCGGTGTCCCCCACACTCACAAAGGGGGGGATGGCGGCTGCACGCTGCTTTAGCTGCTTCAGGTCCAGCGGCTTCTGGGGTGAAGCACTGGGCCGGGGCTCGCTGGCCGGGGTGAGGAGGCTGGGCCGCGGGGACAGCAACCTGTGGGGAGAAGCACATCAGGCCAGGCTCCCAGCCCCGGCAGCTGCCGGCTCAGAGCGGGATGTCCTGGAGCAGGTCCAGCCCCTCACCACAGCCTGGACTGTGAGCCAACCAGAGAGGCCCTGAGACGGGGTGAGCGTCAGGGGACCCCAGCCAAGGCTGAGGAACAGCCTGCAAAGAGCGGAGTCCTTCTCCGGGCCACACAGGCCCACCATGGCCAAGAAGGCCTCCAACTCGGCCAGAGGCCCGGAAGCTAGGCATGGCCAGGCGCCCAGGCCAGGATCCAAATCCCCAGACAGCTAGGGTTGAGGAAAATCCAGGAGATGCCAGACCCAGCACCTACACCACGGGCCACCAAGAGCAGCCGGAGTGACACAGACTCAACAAGACAAAGGCAGAGGGGAGATTCCGGGAAACTTCTCAGCACCCCAGCGTGCAGCTCGGGGCCGGGATAGGGCTGTGGACACAAAGCCAACTCAACTCCACTGTGGGGGGAGGCGGCAGGAGCCACGCCCTGGGCTGGAATCTCTTGTCCTTGTATTCCACGTGAGCCAGAAGCAGAGGGCCACGCACTTCCTGTGGCCCAGCCGGTGCAGCGGGCATGCCGGCCACCAGAGCCACAGACAGCACTGCCACCTGCTGCTGAGGCCTCCTGGGGCCCCTAGGATTTCCTCAAGCCCTACACAGGAGGCACAGTGTGTCCACCAGCCGAACACGGAACCCTGGGCCTCAGCTCAAGGGCCCGAGCAATCAGTCCAAAGACCAGCACTGGGCAGGACCAGAGCCAGGCCCTGGAACCTGGCCAGAGGGCACAGCTGAGGAGGCACTGATCCTACGTGCTGATGTCACACACCAACAGCAGACCGGACACCGCCTCTGGGGCAGGCACAGAGACATTCAGGATGGCTCACGCCGTCGTGCGGAGCCAGGCCACCACCGGCAGATGGGGCAGGGCTGACACAGGGGCTGCAGAGCCCTGCAGGCGTCCGCCTTTCTCTCTCTGCCACGGCAGGATCGGAGCATGTGACAGGCCATCGCTGCGGGTACCGGCCTCCCACCCACACCTGCCACATGCTCGGCTGAGCGGGAACAGCAGGCAGCCGGGTGACGCCTGCTGAGGCTGCCCACGGCCTGCAGGTGGGGCCGGACGGAGGAAGGTCACCCTGACCGACACACTGCCAGCCCCCGCCCACCAGTGTCCCTCCTCCTTCCGCTCTGCTGTCTAGATCCTGCTCTGCCAGGAGCACCCTGAGCCTGCACTCGGCTTCACGCTGTGCCTTCTGGCACTCCAGCCCCGGGCTACACTCCCTGCCCTCGGGCCAAGTGCCCCAAGCTGGGGCCACCAGAGACACCGTCACCGGACTCTGAGGCCTCAACAGCTGCCTCTCCTCCACCTGCTCTTGGCCCTCCGTGTATTCTAGCAGACGCTGCAACCTGCATCCACAAAGAACCCTCGAGCCACGCCAGCAGACAGCCCGCAGCTCCTCAAGAGCCTGACCCTGCAGGCCCCTCCAGCCCCGGCCAGTGGAGAGGATACTCCCATTAACTAGATTGCACAGCCAGATGAGGGTCCACACAGAAAAGAGAAGCAGACTTACTACTCTAGCAAGTACTGATGCGAAAATTCTCCACAAGATACTGGCAAACAGAGTGCGGCAAATCAGTGAAAAGATCATAAACCATGACCAAGCAGGCTTCGTCCCAGGGAGGCAAGAGTGGTTCAGCACAGGTAAATCAATAAATGAGATCCATCACATAAACAGAAGCAGATGGGCATGGTGGTATACACCTGTAATCACAGCCCTGAAAAGTCTGGCACAGGAGGATCACCGTGAGTTCGAGGCCAGCCTGAACTACATAGTGAGACCTTGTCTCAAAAACAAACAAAACAGGGCCAGGGATTTAGCTCACGGTGGTTCCGGCTGTCTGCCTGGCAAGCGCAAGGTCCCAAGTTCGATCCCCAGTAACCACACACCACAATGCTGGGCATGATGGCTCACATCTGTAATCCCAGCACTCGGGAGGCAGAGGCAGGAGGATTGCTGTGAGTTCAAGGCCCACCCGGGCTACATAGTGAGCCCAGGACCATCCTGAACTACAAAGTGAGACCCTGTCTCAAAAACAAACAACAACAACAACAAAACCAAATGGAAGCAGGGAAAAGTTACAATCTCTTTAGGTGCAGGAAAAGCCTCTGACAAAATTCAGTATCCACTAATGATGTTGAAAAAAAAATCTGAAAAAAACAGGTATAGAAGGACCTTATCTCTACTGGGGAAAAGTCATTTATGACCAACCCACTGACAACATCATATTAAATGGACAAAACTCTAAGCCTTCCCTTTAAATCAAAGCCAAGTCAACGATGTCCATGGTCACCACTTCTGTTTAAGACAGCTGCATACAACTGCCAGAGAAATTAGGCAAGGAAAAAAAAATAATAAAAGTGATACATACGGGAAAGGAAGAAAGTCATCATTACTTGCAGATGACATGGTCCTCTAGATAAAAGACCCCAAAACTCCACTGAGAGATTGATAGAATAAATAACCAAATACAGAAAAACAGCAAGATATAAAAATCAAAGCATCCTTGGACACCAATAATTAATCTACTGAGAAAGAAAGGGGAACCTGCCATTCACAATAGCACCGAGAAAAATGAAGCACTTAGGAATTAAGCCAAGGACATGACAGACCTCTATAATGAAAACCACAATACTCTGAAAAAGGAAAACAAAGAGGCTATCAGAAAATGAAAAGCTATCCCCTGGATAGGCAGAACCAAAAACACACAGATTGAATGCAATCCCGATCAAAATTCCAATAGCATTCTTCACAGAATCGGAGAAAACTATCCTAAAACCCATCCACAGCCAGACCAGCAAGAGTAATCCTGTGTAACAGGGGCAGGGTAGGAGGCGCCACAGGCCTACAGTTCTATTATAAAGCTACAGTGACTAGAACAGCACGGGACAGTCACAAACACAGACCAGAGGGAACTGAACAGAGGCTGCAGAGACTCCCCATGCATGCGACATTTGACCTCTGACAAAGGGGCCAAATGCACACGGGAGCAGAGACAGCCTCTTTCACGAACGGGCTGACCATATGCAGAAGATGAATTTAGACCTGGATTTCTCACCACGTGCTAAACTAAACTCAAAATGCACCAAAGATCTCAGGGTTAAAGCAGAGATAGTAAACCTGCAGAAAGTAAAACAGCTAGAACACTTAGGTCACAGGTCCAAGCAAGGACTCTCTGGACAGAATGCAGGTCCTATGGGAAGTGGCACCACATATCCATAAAGGGGATCCGAAAGCTCTGCGCAGAAGATACACAGCCAGCCCAGTCAAGAGACAACCCACAGAGTGGGAAGCTGACAGCTACTCCTCACACGAAAATATAGGAAGAACCGCCCAAAATGAGACTCCTGGAGATACAGACCCAACCATGAAGTGGGCAACTGAAATGGGAGGCACTGTACAGAAGACGTCTACATGGACAATAGAGCAGGAAGAAGGACTCATGCCGGCCGTTACAGAAATGCAAATTAAAACAACACTAAGATTCCACCTCACCACAGAAAGAACGGCCACTGTTATAATGACCAATGTTGGTGAGGCCGCGGCGGAAAAGGACCCTTCCACATTGCCTGCAGGAAGGTAAACTTGTACAACTACCATGCGAATCAGTGGTCAGATTCCTCCCCCAAAATACAACCAGGTGACCCAGCCATTCCTCTTCTTGGCAACAGGGATATACACACACCCAAGTTTATAAGAACATAGTTCACAACAGCCTACTCTTGGAAGCAGTCTCTATGTCCACAAACACATGGATGGAGAATGTGGTATTTATACACCATAGACTACTACTCTGCCATGAAGAAGGATAAAAGCTAGTCATTTGTGAGACAAATAGATGCATCTTGAGACTGTAACATTACGGGAAACAAATCGGGCACAGCAGCTTAAATATCACACGTGGTTTCTCATGAGAAACCTAGATTAGAAATAAAGAGCAAAAGATAAAAAAGACAGGATGGGCCAGCAACTTAGCTCAGTGATTCCAGCGTCCGCCTGGCCAAGTGCAAGGTCCCACGTTAGATCCCCAGTACCATGGACTACCACGCTGAGCGTGGAGGCTCACGCCTGTAATCCGAGCACTCGGGAGGCAGAGGCAGGAGGACTGCTGTGAGTCTGAGGCTCGCCTGGGCTACATAGTGAGTTCAGGGCCAGCCTGAACTACACAGTGAGACGCTGTCTCAAAAACAAAAAAAAATTAGAAAAAAAAAAAAAAAGATAAACAGGACAAAGGAAGGAGACAGAGCTTTATCAAATGGGAAGGGGACTGGGAGACGGAGGGAGGAGAAGGAAGGGGAAGAAGAGAAAGATCGTTAGGCGGTGCAACAATTTCCCACCACAAACGTGACCACAGAGACAGAGACCCGCGGGCTCCATGCCTGCACACAATAAACTTAACGAGGAAGACGTCACCAACATGGGCGACTCCAAGGAAGAGGAGCTGCCTCGAGTGTGCCAAGGCTGGGCGGGACAACACAGGGACGGCCGCAGCCAGCATGGCTGGTTCGGTAGCGGGGTGCTGTGCACCCCACAACCCAGTTGGACACCAGATGCACCCAGGCGCTGTCCGTGGCGAGCTGTGCTGGGAGAAGCATAGCCGGCAACTGAGCTCCGTGGAGCAGCTGTATTTTTCTACGAACAGTAAAAATAGCAGCGTGCTCTATTTTCTGTGTGTGTAAGAAGCGCAAAATCACTAAAATACAAATCTCAAAGTTGAGATTCAAACTTGTGTCTGCGTGTAAATATGCCTCGGTGGAGATATGGAATCTATTTTCATAGTATTCCCGAAACAGTGTAGTGCTGGCCCACGTGGACTTGGAGCTAGAGCTACCAACACAAGGCCTGAGTGTTCTTCTGCCTCAGTTTCCCCAGGGATCCCACCCCAGGCGGGAGAACAGTCAGATCGGCAGGGGCTTTAAGCCTCTAATGTGCCACCACCAGCCACTGTCCAAGGACACTTGGTGCTCCGATCCCTTTCTCTTCGTGAGACAAGGTCTCACTCTCGCCCAGGCTGACTTTAAATTGCTACAGGATTTGGGCTGGCCGGGAAAGAGTGACCCTTCTGTCTCAGCTTCCTTAGTGCGGGGGTCACAGGTGTGCGCCGCCACGTGTGACCAGTCCTCTCCTCTGTGAGAGGCTCCACAATCGGGCAGCAGCAGGAGGGGCCTGGGCTGTGGGCAGCACACGGAAGGGTGCGGAAGGCCTTTGGTCCAAGCAGAACCCCGCAGGTGTGCGGGGTAAGCACCCACCACATGGGTTGGTACAAAGCTTGGGTCTGTAGGGCTGTACTCCCGGGCAGCATGGCGGCAGATGGAGGCTGAGGGGGCAGAGGAGCTGGCACTCAGAACCCATCCTCCCCAGACTGGCCCTCCTCGGAGCCCCTGGCCAGCCGCCCTCTCCCGCCCTCGCCTTTGTTCTACGGGAAGACAGCAGCTCTTACTTTCCTCTCTGGAGGCCGGAGGGGAGGGGCTGGCGGGGCCTGGCACAGTGCCCGTCATGGAGCAGCCTGGGCTGCCACCCACTCCCACGCTGCAGGCCCACCTCCCCTAAGTGTGCCTCAGTTTCCTCACTGGAGAAAAGGAGATAAAGGCCCCCGGCCCAGCAGGGGCAGCAGGCCTCCCACTGGGCACTCTGTGCCTGCCCGGGGCTGGTATTCAGTGGGGTTAACTTGGCCGGGCTGACTGACAATAAGCCAGGCAAGGGGCTCGCCCACCTCACTGATCTGCCAACTGAGGTCAGGAAGGGCCTTTCCCAGGGCTGCCTGTTGGGAAGTATGGAGGCCCCTACTCTGGGAAACAGGCTGGGGCGGGTGGCCAGGGACCTGCAACCCAAGCCTCCATCTCTGGTCACTGGCCAAGCCACCCCGACAACACCGCCCGGGGAGCCGGAGCGGGCAAGCCTCTCTCCTGGAGTGTCTAGGAGGCGCCAGGCGAGCCGTGCCTCACGTCGCTGGGGATGCAGAGTTCACTGGGCTGGGGTGGTGGGCAGGCGGCCAGGCCCTGGGGTTGCTGGGCCCACCCATCCCGAGGCCCTCTCTGACGCATCTCACCCGTGTCCCTGACACCCGCCTGGTCCTGCAAAGCCCTGGCCAGTGCAGGGAGGAGGGTGGCAGGCTGTCTGCCAGGAAGAGGTCACCCGGAGTCCAGCCTTGCTTCCCAAGAGGATGAGGTGGGCCCCAAGGGCGGGGACAGCCCGGTCAGGCGGGTGCGGCGGCCAGGTGTCCTGACTCCCAGCCCAGGGCTTGGATTCCCTGGGGGCAGCACGCTGGACACCAGCACAGGGTGGACGCACGCCAGACCCAGCTGGGAGGAAGGACGTGTCCCGGGCGGAGGTGCAGGGAGGGAGCGCGAGGCTGCAGGAACCAGGCCTGGCCTGAGGGGCCCCGATTCCAGGCAGCACCCCTCACCCTCTCAGCCCCGCTGGTCGTGTGCACAAGGAGCACGATTCTGCGTGTCAGCGTGGCTGCCTGTGAGCTCAGCACGCCTCCCTCCAGGGCACAAATGTGGGTCCCGAGGTCCTTGGCCAGCAGGGACGGGGGCCCTCGGCCACCCAGACCCTGAGTGGCCACACTGAGAACTGCTTCCAGATGTGCCTGCTGGGCTTCAGAAACTGAGAAACGTGGGGCTCTGAGAAACTGAAGCCCCCAGTGCCACACACCGGGAGGGTCTCGGGAGGGGGTCCAGAGACCCGGCAGGGAGGCAGGGCATTCACATGTCTCCCCACTGTGGGCAACACGGGCTCCAGGGAGATCCTGACCCATCTGCACTCACGACCTCCCACTGCAGCGCGGCCCGGGGTGGATGCAGGCGAGGAGCAAGGGCTCCGCCTGACATAAAACAGCACACACTGTTCAGAGTCAAAACAAGGGGACGCGCCTGCCTCGCTAGAGAGCAGCCCAGCCGGTCATCAGACGTGAGCAGGGCCGGGGCTCCGCGCTCCTGGAGCCCGCACGCTGACGCGGAGTCAGGCAGGCGACGACCAGGTCTGGACCTCGGCCGAGGGCTCTCAGGGCATCCGAGCGGAAACGTTAATATCTGGCACACCCACCCAGGGCAGGGCCCCCACACCAACCAAAGACAGGAGGAGGGGCGAGAACCTCGAAGAGGCTGGCACTGAGGACCCTCGACCTGCTGCCCCGCAGAGCTGTGGGTAGAGGACCCCAAGTCTCTCAAATCTGTACTTGCCCTGTCTCCAGTACCACCACCTGCTGGTGTCTCCACCATCATACTGGGCACAACTGTGATTCCCCTCCTGCCTGTGCCACTCTGCCCCAGACTTAGCCGGCAGGGTCAGACAGCAAACCTCAATCTGGCATCTCAAGAAACCTGAGTCTTCCCCCTGCCCTGGATGAGATTCTGCAGCCCTCGGCACCTGGGGGCTCTGCCTCTGTGCTCAGTGTGGAGCACAGACTCAAGCCTTGTCGTCCTGGCCCCGACTCGAGACCTCAGCGTTGCCTTGTCAGGAAACAAGGTACCTGGGGACATGAGCAGGTGGGACGGGGACAGGCCGGCCCAGGTGGCTGATCTTACGAGGAGAGTGTCCCAACAGACATGGGACTGCAGTGGCCAGAGGCTGGGCACTCTGGGCCTCTGGAGCCCTGGGCATGGGGAGCCGGCTGCTGCCTGCCACACTCACCTGCCCTTGTCACCTCCCTCGGGCTCATCCACCTCATCGGCACTGCAAGTGGCGCTGGAGTCGCTGTCCTGGGGGGCGCCCGAGCCCTTGGGGGGGGCTTTGCCACTGGCACCCTCCTTCTTCTCAGCTTTGAGTGGGCCTTCAGGCACAACGTCAGCGTCGTCCTCTGTGCCCTTGTCCTGAGCGCCCCCAGCCACCTCCTGGGCGCTCTCACTCTTGGCCGGCTCCTCGGGGGCCACCCCGGGGTCCCCCATCTTCACTGCACCCCCTGGCAGCTCCTCAGCCGCGGGCAGCTTCTGCTTCTCCGCATCCTCAGCTGGCGGCCCCACGGTGCCCACCTCCTCCTCTTTGTCCTGCTTGGGGACCACGGCAGTGGGTGCAGCTGGTGATGAGGGGGCTGCCGGGGATGAGGGGGTGCCAATGGCCTCGGGGGCTGGAGTGGACTCAGCAGGGGCTGGGACGTCATCAGGCGGCGGCGTGGGCGGAGGCACAGGGGTCCCATCCGCGCCCGGGCCGGGAGGGGGCTTCGGTCCGTTGGGGCCCGGCTCCTTGGCAGTGTCACTGGCTCGCGGAGAGGGGACACTCTCTGTGTCTGAACCGTTGACAGTGGCTATGCGGGAGAGGAGCTCAAGGTGAGAATGCAAGCACGCCCACAACGGCCGGTCTGACCGCAGCCCAGGCTGCCCACGGAGCCGCTGGAAGGCCTCGGGCCCTGCGGTAAGCCTGAGGTGGCTGGCTGGAGATCTCACCTGGAGGTCCCCTGAGCCTTGCCCTGGGGCTGCCTGGAGGGGCCACGTGGGCCACGCCTGGCCTCGGTTTTCCTGTCTGCAGAGTAGAGAGACCCCTGGTCCTGGCTGGTAGCACAGGCATAGGGAGCAGACAGTCTGGGACCTTGTACTATCACCATCACAACAGGGTGCCGCCCACCACCCTACTGGGCTTCCGGGACAAGGTCCCGGCTCCAGCCCTAAAACCCTCCCTGGCCTTGTCTTGGGGCTCAGTTTCCCCAGTTTTGAAAGGCAGACACCCATAAACCAAGTCACCAGGCAAGGAAGTATGAATGGCACACAAACTCACAGGGACGGGGGAGCAGATGCAGGGACCACTCCCACAGGCACAGTGCGCCCCAAAGGGGCTGCCGACTGAGCCCAGCCTTAGCCACCCTCCCCGCCCCCATTGGATGAGCCAGATCCGTACCTGGGCCACTGCAGTCTCCCCGTGGGACCTTGTTCCCAGCAGCTGGCAAAGCTGAAGGAAGTCACAGAAGAGTCAGAGGCCTGAGGCAGCAAGCGGCACGGAGAGGGGCTGGTGGAGGGGCCTGAGCAGGTGGACACAGGGAGGATACTCCTCCTCCATTTAGCCGGGTAAACCGAGGGCCTCCCAGCAGAGGGGCAGAAACATGACCCTGAACTCCTGCGCTGCTGGGCCAGCCACGTGGCTCCTGGGGGATCCTGACCAGGTCCCTGGATGGCAGGTGCTGACTGACGCCTGGCTCCCAGGAGGCCCACGGGGGCCAGAGGACTGTGACAACTCGGGGACACTGGGCCCACCTCTGCATAGGGCAGCAGGGCAGAGCCCAAGGACCACGTGTGAGCCCAGAATTTGGGAGGCTGAGGCAGGAGTTTCCGATGAATTCAAGGCTACCCTGGGATACATGGTACCTTCAAGGGCAGCCTGCCCCCCAAGTAAATTCTTAGGGTGACGTGGCACACCCCTGGCATCGTCAGGACGCTGAAGCAAGGGGATCCCATGTTCCAGCCAGCCTGGGTAACGTAGTGACTCAGTGAGACCCTGTCTCAAATAAAAAGGAGCCAGAGATGCCACTCAGGGTGAAGGCCTGGGTCCTCTCTTCAGTGCTATAAGAGATCTGCTCCCAACAAGATCGTGGGCTGCTCTTAGCCCACGATCAGCAGCGCAGGGGCTCAGGATAGCATGAGGCTGACTTTGACTACCATCGTGCCCGCCACAGCCGTCTCACTCACACAGGTGATGTTCTCTCCCTTGGCAAGCGGAGGCCCAGGTGTATTGGGGAACAGAGCCAAGAGGTCACCCCTACCCGCTCGCAGCTCAGTGGCTGCCCTGCAGTTGCCCTCACCTTCCACCTCCTCAGCCATCTCCTCCTCGTTTCCGCTGGCACCGGATGCCTCCATCTCCTCATCCTCCACCACGGGCGGGAAGGCGGCCTCCTCACTGGCCGTGGCTGGTGCCTTCTTCTTCTTCCTCCGTGCGTTCCTCTCCTTCTCCTGAACACAAGACACTGGGGTGAGCGCCAGGTCTGGACTGCCTGCCCAGGGACCCTATGCCCCAGCCTGGCCTAGGGGCCAAGCATAAAAGTGGCTGTTTTTACTTGGGAGTCATCTTCTGCCGTCTTGGACACACTCCTGCCCTCAGGACTCCAGGTGGACAGGTCCAAGGTGGTGACATGAACTGCACGTGCAAAGGCCCTGCAGCCTCAACAAGCTGGGGTGTTAGGGACAGGGTCACAACAGGCCGAAACTGTCCACTCCCCCTCTGCGCAACTGTCCACTCCCCCTCTGCGAAACTGTCCACTCTCCCTCCTGAGCAAGGAGGCCAGAGTGTGGGCGACAGCACCCTCCCACAGCCCCCCAGACCGGGCTCTGCCCCATGCCCAGGAGAGGCTGAGGGGTTTTGCCAAGCGGCTTCTGGAGCACCTCCCAGACTCGGAAGCAGGGCTGGGGAAAATCTGGCAGGGAAGGCAGAGGGTGCCAGGGTCACCAGGGGAACAAGGCCTGCAGCAGAGGGCTGAGCCCTGGCACAGTGTCCATCCCAGCCTGGTCCAAAAAGGAGGCGCTGCTCTGAGAAAGAAGACAGAGCCCCAAGATTCCCAAGAGTGCCAACAGCCCTGGTGAATCCCTGACTTTCATCTGGCTGAGACCTCGGGGTGTCAGGCATTTGCAGGCAGCGCGTCTGTCTGAACGCTAAGATGCCACTGGGGAACTAACAACCCCCTGCAGGTGTGGGACAGAGGCTCACAGAGACCTGCGCACCACAGGAACTCCGCCTGTACAGCCCCAGCCACAGAAGTCCACGCCTGTGGGTTCTGGGGTGCACTGAGGGCTCCCCCTCCTGATCTAGTTTCAGCACACAGGGCAAGGTGCTAGTGACGGTCTCGCTCACACTCGTGCTTACGGACAGGCACCGACTGTGCTGTACACTTCCAGGCGTTCACTTGTTGCACCTGGCTCTGGTGCTCTGCAAATAAAGGGGGTCACCCAGCCCTTGGGATGAACCCCAAGTCCAAGTCCCAGCCTGCCTGCCGCTGGCGACCTGGGCCCCCCCCACCTCCTCTTTGAATAGATGCCTCCACTTCTCTGCCCTGCCTGTTCACCGGTCATCATGGCCACCACAGGGCCTTGGCACAGCTGCTCCTTTGCCCGGCACTCTCCCGGGCATCCCTCAGACATCTCTCACCTCCACTCCTGCAACTGTCCTTAGGACCTCTGCCCTGAGCTCCGCCGGAATCCACGAAGCCCCTCCAGGCCTCACGGCTGTGCCGGACTTGGACAGCCTTGCCTCCCACACCGGGACCAGGGTGGCATTGGCCTGTTGTGACCAGAGTCCCCACCACATCCGGAGCCCTGCCCGGCACAAATAGGCGCTCGCGAGTGGCATCATCCTCAGAGACACTGACACTGGCCCAGCGACAGACACTTAGACTGTACAGCGCAGGCGTGGGAGCTGCATGCAGAGGCCCAGGCCTGGACCGCAGACGTGGGGGAAGAGACCAGAGCGACCTGTGCCAGGGGCTGGTATCCGGGCTCACTCCGGCACCCCTGCAACCTGCTGAGGCCAGGCCTGGCGAGGCAAGCAGGACTCTGCTGACCCTGCTGTCCCCTCCTTCCTGCCCCACTGCAGGGTGGCTGCCATGACTTCAGGACCTGTCCTGTTGCCTGGGGAGCTGACTTTTCCGGCATGGCCTCTGCTCCCCATTTCTCTACAGCCCTCGGCACCCACTTCAAGCTCAGTGGGGCGAGACCCAGCCTCACAGCCTCAGAGAGCATCCTGGTCTCCATCCTGAGTGGCCATGCTGACCATGGCTTCCAGCCACACAGCTGCTTCAAGAGCTCAGGGAGGGGAGCACGGCTGGCCGGGAGGACCAGGAACCCGTCACGGCTGTCCTCCCGCCCGGCCTGGAACCCGTCACTGCTGTCCTCCCGCCCGGCCTGGAACCCGTCACTGCTGTCCTCCCAGCCGGCCTGGAACCCGTCATGGCCCCAGGTGACCACATGGGCCGCACCTCAGAGTGAGGCCCTTGCACTCTCACGCTTGCCATGGCTCCCAAGGTCCAGGGTAGCAATGCCCCCTGGACCCCCACAACTCTGCACTCTGTACACTTGGCCCTGCCCCTGTGGGCACAGCAGGCACCACCAGGGATAGGGAGGGTGCACACCTGCCGGTGCTGGGCTGCCACGGACACTTTGGGCACTACCCTGGCTTGCGCTGCGGGACACTGGTGATCAGCCCGCTATTCTAAGGGCCTCATGACAACAGCCCTTCAGGGTGGGCACTGATATCAGCTCCATTCCACAGGTGGGGAAACTGAGGCACGAGCCCAGATCCTCACCCAGGTCTCCTGGGCGCCTCCGAAGGTCGACTCATCACCCACGTGGTTATTGCCACATAGCTATGCCAGGCACCTATCATTTTCCAGGCAGGAGGACAGCCAGGGACTAGGTGGCAGGCAGAGACCCCACACACGCCAAGCCCCTCCCTTACAGGGCCTCACACAGGTGACTCTACTTTGCTCTGATGGAGAAACTGAGGCAAGCAGGCAGAAGCCACTGCCAGAGGTCACACAGGTACCGAACCAGCAGGCTGAGGCTCAGCGCACCTCTTTCCCCACCTTGCTGGAGCCCTGTTCCCTGCTGGGACTGGCTGCTGGGGATGAAGGGGACAGAGCCCAAGAAACCTGGGAAGCAAGGTAGGGCAGGAGGCGGGAGGGAAGCCGGGAGACGGGAGGAGCAAAATGGGGTGGGTCGGGGCACGAGGACTTGCTGTGTCGGGGGGGGGGGGGGGGGCAGGTCCCTTCCCTGGGGCTCCTCCTGGGGACAGATCCGCCCCCTTTGCAGCCCAGCAGGAGCAGCACAGGTGCTCTGCACACTCAGCCAAACCCTGCCCAAGTCCACTGGGCAAATCCCATACATTAGGGCAAGTGGAGCAGGCAAGAGGGCCCCACAGAACTGAAAGTAGTGGGGACACCTGCAGCCAGTCACATACAAGGCTGGGAAGGTGCCCTTGAGCTCCATGGGGCCAGGTGAGCGGTCCCTAGCCTGCCACCACATGCTACGTGACGCACACACCCTTCCCGGGCTCCTGCGGGCTGAGGGGAGGGCAGGTCAGCACGGTTTGCCCTGAGTGCACCACACAACTTTCCACACGGGGTGATGCGGCTGGCGGGGAGTCCAGGGCACTTGATGTTCACTTAGGGACCCAGCTGAGCCTCAGTTTCCCCAGCTCTTACATGGTGAAAATGCTCATGTGTGTCAAAGGAAATGAGACAGAGAAGGGGAAGGAGGAGGAGACAGGGACAGACAGGCAGCAGTAAGGCTTCTCCAATGTCCCTCGCTCCCAGCAGCCGTGCAGGAAGCAGACAAGGCCCGCTGCTCCCCAAGATCCAGCCTCCCTCCCGCTGTAGCCCTGAACGCATAAGGCAGGGCGGGAGCTGCGTGCCGTCTGCCCCGGTCTTCATTCCAAGGCGCTGACGGCCGGGATTCCTGGCTGAGTCAGAGCCGGGCCCACCAGGATCTGAGCTGCCGGTGCTGGCGGGGGGTGGCAGGGAGGCAGGCGTGGGGGCCCAGGAGGGCCGTGACAGTGACGAGAGGCAACCACGGGGTGCAGAGCGCCAAGGGCAGGAGCAGGCTGGGACTCACCATCTTCAGCTTGTGCTGCTGCAGGATGTCATCGAGGTTCTGCCGCTTCTTGTAGTTGAAGTAGAAGTTCTTACACTGCGACACAGTCTTGGAGCCCACCATGCGGGCGATGGCCGACCAGTTCCGGCCGTGCTCCAGGAGGCCTGCAGGCGGGCAAAGGCTGTGGTGAGGGCGCTGGGTGAGGCCAGGCCCTGGGGGACCCGCATGGGCCAAGAGCTCATGCTGCAGCCAAGAACCCTGGAAGGATCTTGGGTGCCGGGCCCCAGGCTCTGCAGCCACGGAGGCAGATGATAGAGTGGGGCTGGCCCTGCTTCCCGGCTCCCAGCACCTCGCTCCCTCCACACTGAGGGAGAAGGGAGAAGCTCTCTCAGGGAACAAAGAGGGTGACAGGCGAAGGGACCCCAACCAGAGCCATATCCGGGCTGTGGACACACCGGTCTGCCCCTCGGGCCGCCCCCGCCCATCAGGCGGGAGAGCCACTGACCCAGCCCTGACACAGGCGCAGCTGCACGGACCCTAGAGACACGGCTGTTTTCCAGCCACACAGCCGGTGTGCAGGGCTGGAGGGTGGAGGGTGGGGACAGTGAGCTGGGTTTGGGGCGGGTTAATGGGGCACCACCAGGGCCTAAGCTGTATTTGGCCACCTGGAAGTCCTCACTGGACTTGGGGTCCACCCTGGACTTGGGAGCCCCCTCCTAGCTGGGTGGCTGCAAGGCCTCACAGTGCCTCAGCTCAGCCCAGGGCTGCACCCCACCCCCCTAGTCTTAAGTTAGGAATCAGACAGCCTTCAGGGTGAGGCCTCCGGACTCGGGCAGCAGCACCCTGGACAGCCAGGTGGCCTGCAGGTGGGGCCAGCCCCCTTGCCAAGGCTCAAAGCCTGAGGGCTGAATCACATCGCTGGGAAGGCGGGGCCTCGAGGCTCTAAGAGCGCAGCCTAATGGTTTTAATGAAAGATTTCCCGTAACAGCGTCACAGGCCATTTTCCTTGAACCTAGCTGAGCTGCGGCAGGGCTAGGGCTGTCCTCCGGCAGGGCGTGGGGCGAGGCAATCACCACAATGCCCTCATTCATTCACTCCTTCAGTCATTCATTCTTACACACGTCGCCCCCTCACGCTCCAGCAGCAGCAGCAACAGCACAAATGGCAGCAAACACATGGAAACGGCGCACGGAGGCCAAGTGGCCGGGGAGTCCGCAGAGCCACATGGACTTGGCCAGACTTAACCTTGCCGTCCAGGCCGGGCCCATTTCCTGACCCCAGGCTGGGGGACACTAGGGCGCAGGGGGGGTCACTCCATAGCTGAGCCCATGACCACCAAGTGGGTGACAGGGGGGCCTCGACCCCACAGCAGGGTAATACACAGGCTAGCTGCTGTCTTGCAGCAGCCACAGAGGCCACGTGGCTCCCCAAGGCTCCCCAGGTTCCTCAAGGACGGCGAGGCTGGGAATCAAGTGTAACTCAGCCCCTGACCTTTCCCTCCGCCCACAGCAGCAGCAGCAGTAGCAGCCACTTCCAGAGCTGGGACGTGCGTTTATTTATATTTCCCCAGCCTGGGCCAAGAGAGCCGGGGCAAACACGTCAGGCCGGGGACAGCAGGGCAGCCTGGATCCAGGGCAGTGCGGGGGAGGAGGGCGCGGAGTGGGAGGGGCTGGAGCCCGGGGTGGCCCGACCCGGAGCTTGACACTTCCAGCCCAATAAATAACCCGGGAGGTGCTGGGCGGCGCTGGGTCTCACGAAGTCCACTGCTGGGGTGTCAGGGGCATCCAGCCCTTCCTGAAAATGTGGCCTGGACAGTGTCAAGGGCCCTCCGGCCTCACTTTCCCTCACTGCTGCCAAAGGGCACAGGACCGCTGGGTTAGAGGGTGATACAGGATTCCTCAGGTTCTGTTCTGGAGTCCCTGGCTCGGTATTGGGCACCGACAGCAGCACTGCAGACCCCAGGCGTGGAGCTCCCCCAAGCCGGTCCCCAAAGTCTACCTCCAAAGCCCCCCAGGAGCCCCAGACTCCTTCCCAGACACCAGCAGCCAGACACCAGGAAAGGCCAGTAAGGGGCGCGGGGGGGGGGGGTCGTCGCGCGGGATCCCCACCCTCGGCCGGTCCAGGAGCCCAGCTCCCCCTGCCCTCAGCTGCCCAGACCCAATTTCCGGCCCTGGCCAGGTCGAGCTCCCTGGCCGCACCCGGCAAACCCCAGCCCCAGCCCGCCACGGCTCACTCACATCCTCTCATTCGAGTCTCCCCCTCGGCCACGTTCTCCGGAAACATCCGGCCGGGAGGCGGCTGGGGAGCCAGGAGAAGTGGCGGGAGCTGCGGGCGGCTGTGGCTGCGTCTGCTCCTCACATCCTCGTCCGCTGGGCGGAGGCGGAGCAGCGGCGGGCGGGGACGGGGCTGGACAGGCGGGAGGCAGCGCCGCCCACCCTGGCGACCCAGGGCTTCCACCGCTGCCGCTGCCCCAGCTGCTGCCGCGGCAGCGACCCAGCCACCTTCCCCACGGGGTGGTGGCGTGAGACGCTGTCACTTGTGCCTGCGGGGCACCCCGTGCCAGGCTGGACGCCTGGCCAGGTGGGGGATGTGCCAGGAGCCCCCAGAACCAGGCACTATCCAAAGCCCCAGGCTGGCAACGGGCAGGGGCCCTCCAGGCAGCGGCAGCTCCGCTCCTGCCGCCTGACCCAGCTAGCCGCCTGACCCAGCGAGCCGCGGCAGGGCTGAATGTGACCTCCAGACGCGGCAGGCAGGCGGGCGGGCGGGCGGGGGTGCGTGGCGGCGGCCCAGGCTCAGGAGGGGCGGGCCAACTTGGCACCGGCTCCCTCCCTCTCTCCCCATCCACGGCGGTAGCGGCGGCGTCAGCAGTGGTAACAGATGAGGGATCCAGAAAAACAGCGCTTCTCCACCCCCGGCAGACAGGGCGCGCGCAGCCTCTTCCGCCGCCACCGCCCCTCCCGCTCCACCTGCAACGTCGGGAGGGTCCCCACCCACCCTGCCAGCTGGGGGCGCTGTGCTGTGGGGGCGCGGGGCTGTGCGCTCAGCAGCAGGCTCCCGGAGCACGCAGGAGTTATGGGGCCCCCGCCTGCAGCACTTGCTCGCCTGTCCCCAGGTGTCTCCTGGGAGGCAGTGCTGCAAGGCAGCTGAACTTTGGAGCAAGATTCAGGTCAGGGCCGGTTTCCACGACGCTCCGGGCATCGACCCCTGCTCTTCCTCCTCACCCTTGGCCTTCCCCAGGGCAATGGCATCTCCGGGGCTCCTCGCACCCCTGGCCAGAGCTCAGCCTTTGTCCCAGGCGGGCTCTTGGTCCTGCTGGGAATCTGAGTGGCTGAGTCTCATATCTGCACCCCCCTCAGGAGCTCTGGGCTAGCCGTGAAGGATGCCATTCCTGTGGTGTCACCCCTGGCCTCCCACGACCTCTGCAGGGCGCGGAGCCCTGAAGGAAACCCTGAAACTGCTTCGAGCCAGCCACTCCCTGGCTTGCGAAGCCCCTGAGCCTCTCACTGAGTCCCCAGACAGCCACAGGCCATTTGCACCTGCTGGTTCTGCTGGAGCCTGGCTTTTGCACAGCCCTAACCCTGTCTTATGGGTTTAAGTGCCACCTCCCTCAGAGGACAGCGCCACCAAAGACATGTCGAGGTTTGTTGCCCCTGAGACTTGCTATTCTCAGATCAGCACTTTGAGCTCAGTGCCTGTGTCCCTCTGCCCACCCATGGTGGGTATGGAGGGTCATCCTTGGCAAAGAACGAAGCTCCAGACACCTCAGGCATCTGAGTCTCAAGCCCTCTGGCATCTGAAGCAGTGAGGTAGGTGCCCCACACCCCGAGTGTGCCCGAAGGCAGAGGTTGCCAGCACGCGCTGTGGTCTGGTTTCCCCAACCCTCTTCTAAGGAAGCAGCCGGTTCTCCGGAGTCGGGACTCGGGAACCAGGAAGTGAAACAGGCAGAGGCCGGCGGGAGGGGGTGGGGCCGGGCTCCGGCCTCCCTCTGGGTGTCGTGGCCTGCGCAGTGGCTCTCCCAGAGCTGTCTGGGAGGTAGGGAGGGTTCTTGCTGGCCCTGCAGGGCAGACCTGACCTCAGAATCACACACTGCAGCCCAGCCCAGACAGAGCAGGGCTCAGAGGGGCACCAGGGCTCCCTGCCTGGCAGGCAACTCCCACACAGAGACCCCAGGGCCAGCCTCGTCTCGGCCGCATCCCATGGAAGCTTCACCCCACACTGTCCTACCGCCCCGCGGCTCTGTGGGGCTTTCTCCCCACAGACCCTGCCGACACCCCCCACTGTGTCCCAGTACGGCTGCGCCCCTAGGCACAGCCCCACACGGATGACGGCCCAGGCTTGGCACCACCCCTGCCTGTCCCCAGAACGGCCCTCTGGGCCTGCCCCGCACCCAAAGCCTCTGCCACAGCCCCGAAATGACCACTGGGCTGCATGCCCACTGGCCTGAAAGTAGGGTGGCACAGAATTTCCCAAGTCTCAGCCCCTTGAAGCCCTGGGCCCCGCTTGCCCTGCCCTTGCCCCAGGCCGTGAGGCCATCCTGCTCTGGAGTACTCTTCGGGCACCCTGCCCGCCCACCGGCACCCGGCCCCCAGAGGACAGGGGGTGGGAGGCTCCTGCTCAGCAGGTCAAGACTCTGAGCCAGGCCAGACCGACCTTTCCCAGGGGAAACAGAAGCCCTCGCCCAGCCAGCACCTGCCAGCCCCTCCCCACCGCACGCTCTCGGCCCAGGCAGCCGGCCAGCTCCCAAGGCTGCCAGGTTGCCAGGGAGGCAGCTTCCTGCCAGGCTCCATCCCCACCCAGGGTGAGCTGGGGCGGCATTCTTGGCCCCTGCACAGACGGGGACCCCTGGCCCTCATGCCCCGTCTGTCCTCTTAGATCAACACCCAAAGTCCACCCCTGCGCCTCTCCCCTCACCGCCTCCCTCAGGGCCCACCACTCCGCTTTGCCACAGACCCTCCGCACACACTGTCCTCTGCGGAGGGTGCGTGTCCACCCCTCCTTCCCGGAGAACAGCACCCCAGCTCATCCCTCCTCCACAGTACCTCCATTTCCACTCCTCACCTAGAGCTGTGTGACCTTAGGCAGCTCATTAAGCCTCTCTGGGCCTCACTTTCCTTTTTTTCCCCAGTACCAGGAATTGAACTCGGGACTTGTGCTTGCCAGGCAGGTGTAGCACCACTGAGCTACATCCCCAGCCCCCCTCTTTTGGGTTAAAAACTATAATAAAGGTTACTGGAAATGAAGCATCTTCGTACTCGGGAAGCAGCACCCCGCCCCCACCAGGCTGAAGGACTGTGCCACCTGCCTGGGCACAGCTGCTGCTGGGTCCTCTCCACACTGCAGGCTTCTGAGGGGAGGTGGGTGGGAGGCAGGGAAGGAGTCTCGGCCGCGCACCTGCTCCCGCCCCCGCCCCCGCCCCGCCGGAACACGCCGCCCGCCCTCAGCAGCCTCCCTGTGCTGTAATTGTCCAGATTGCTGTAATTCACGGCACAGCGCACTGGCGCTGAGCTCAAGCATCGGCACAAATGTCACCGAGCAGACTCGGGCAGCCCGGCTCCGGCTCGTGGGCAGCTCATGAGCTCAGCGCGGCCCCTCCGCATGCCCAACCATGAGGCTCGCAGGACGCAGGCCACCCGGGCAATGACACAGCCTGCAGCCCTCCTGTCCTGCCCGTGGAAACAGGGACAGGGCAGGAGGACCATGGCGAGGGGACAGAGACCGTGGGGCACCTCAGCAGAGACGTAGGACCTTGTACCGGCTAAAAACTTATTCCAAGCTGGGAGCACCCAACAGTCTGGAAGGCTCAGGCAGAAGGGCTGGCCCTGTCTCAAAACCCAGAAAACACAAATTATCCAAATACTGCACAGTTACGGGTCTGATTTTAGTCCTCCTGAGTTTTTTGGTTATCTTATATGAGTAAAACCTGTTTCCAAGTTCCTATTAGCCAGGCACAGTGCCACTCGCCTGTGATCTCAGCACTTGGGGAGTCCACGGAGGAACCCCGCTGGGCAACTTAGTGACATTGGCTGGAAACTACAAAAGAGGTGGGTGTGTCGCTCAGGGCAAAGGTCTCGGCTTCAGCCCCCAGCAGCAGAACGACAATCACACGCCATCTGACATGGATGTTGAGGTGGCGGCGCACACACCATGTACAGACCAGCACATCATACTACAGCAGGGCCAATGCAGGAGGCTACATGAGACACCACTCACACAGACGCCCAGGAAGGGATGTGGGACCAGGCGCTAACTAATGAGCAAGGACCTCTTTTCCTTCAGGGGAGGAAAGCTCGGAGCTGGGCCAGCAGGGCAGGTGGGGACATGGACCCACTGGACACGGCCCGACACCTCACCTTCAGGGGCCGAGGCCAAGGTCTGCGCTGTCTCACCAAGTGTGACAAAGGCGTGGGAGCCTTACTCCACAGGCTGCTGCTGAGATGTGCCCAGAGACCACGGGGGACACGACAGAACCAGCCACGGGACCCTTCAGGGAGCTGCGGGCACCCAAGTGCTTCCCAGAGTTCACCCCCAACCCTAGTCAAGACCCAGGGCCCCAGGGAGCTGCTCCCTGAGGGGACGGAGGTCAGAGCGCAGGAAGTGGCCAAGGGAAGGATGACGAACTGGGGCCTGTGGGCCTCCTTGGTGCTGTGGCCACCCCAGGCCCAACTTGGGGACACGCACCTCACGTGCCCGTCACTTCCTGACCTGCCCTGACCTCGCAACGGTTCTGTGCTCTGGGTGTTCCTGGCCGTGGCACTCGGTCCTGTCTGAGCCATGGGGACAGGGTCGGGATCTTGTGCACCGCCTGGTCCTGGCATCACTGTACATGCTGCTCAGTGCTGGAGAGAGTACCACGTGGGAGAGGGGGGGACAGGGGACACAGGTGTCTCCCTGAAGGCAAGAGAAGGGTGGGGAGCCACTCACTACCCACTGGGAGCTGACCCGGCCTGGGACCTTAGCTCTAGGTCTCTGACACGAACTGCCACTCTGGGCACCAGTCCACACAACAGATGGACCAAGTGAGGCCAGGGACACACAGCTGGGCCAGGAAGCTGGCAGTGATCTGGCTGGGGTCCCAGGGAGGCAGGACCCATGCCAGTCACCTTGGCTTGGTCCCCCAGATAGTGAGGCAGTGTGGGGTGGCTCCAGACTCTCTGCTCAAAAAACCGAAACTCAGCTCGGCGGGCAACTCGCGCAACCATCCCTGGCACAGACCACGCGGCCACACAGCCAGCAAACAGGTCAGGACTTCAGACTTGAACCCTACTTCACACGCACGCCCAGAGGCTCTGCACGAGACACAGACACCTGCCCGGGTGGACCCCGACAGGAGCCCTGACCGAAGCCGAGGCTCCACAGGGAGGAGATGCTGGCCACAGCAGGGCCAACAGCCACCCTGGCTATCACGGTGCAGACCCGGAAGACGGACACCGAGGGCCGCAGCAGCTCCCGCCCCACGCTGCCCGGGCCTCACCTTTCTTGGCCGTCTCCATCTCTTCCTCCGTCCAGCGCGAGCTCTCGTTCATCTCCAGAGAAGCTGCGAAGGGATGTGGCCGTCAGCAGGAGCCCCGACAGTGCCCGATTCTGGGGCAGTCCCAGCCCTGCCACCACCGAATGCAGATGGGGACATGGAGGCAGCAGGGCTGTGGCCACCACAGCTGGCCCAGCCTGCACTCTGCTGGGAAGAGGTGGCCCACAGAGGGCAGTGGCCATGTGAAGGTGATGGTAGGCGCATCCTTGGGGGCCCTGCCTGGGCAGGGCAGGAGGCAGGACTGCCTGTGGACATCAGTGGTGGCCACCGAGCATGCGCCCAGATATCCCCACTCCTTCTGGAGAGGAGGGTATGGCCGACCTCGGAGAGGGGCGCGTTTGTGTGGCACCATTTCCAAGCCGCTGCTTCAGGTGTCCCGACACGAGCCTGGCTCCTCCTACCTCCCTTCTGGTGCCTCAGGGCCATGAGGGGTGGACACACAGGGATAGCACAGGCTCAGTGTAGACCCTCAGCACAGCTGCCCAAGGGCTGAAGGAAACAGCAGGCCACAGCCCCAGCCAGGCTGGGAACAGTCCCCACCCACGCAGCCTCCGACCCTGCTGCCAGCCTGCTGCACTGTGAATGATCTCCCTGCTCCTCTGCAGGGCCAACTAGAAAGAGGGTCCTAACAAGCTCCTCCGGAAGAGGGGCTGCACACTGGGCACAGACCCCAGGAGGGAGCAGTGGGGTCAGGCCAAAATGCGCATCATCTGGCCAGCACCATGCTGGGGGCCGGGGCTGCTGCTGAACTGGGGTGATCCAGGTGCACGCTACTGCCCCTGGTGGCTAGGCTGGGGAACTACAGCTCAGGTGATTTTTCTTTTCTCCCCTCTTGGGAGGGGGAGGAAAAACAAACACTCTGGGGAGAGAAACTGAGGCCCACAGACCTAGCAGGGAGGAAAGGAGGATGCAGCACCGCCCACATCCTCCCAGAAGCTCATCAGCTGCACCCTGTGGAAATTGGAGTGGCTCACAGCCTGAGGCCCCGCATCCCAGGTCCCAAGGCAGAAGGGGCCTCTGCAGTCTGACCATAAGGATACAGAGACACAGAAGGGGAAGGAGCTCCCAGGCCACACAAGTCTGGCAGTTCACTGGCTGGACCCAGTGCCCCACGGCCTTCCTTCCGCCCCTCACCCAGCTCGGCGCTCTGCTGTGGGGCGACGGCCTCGTCGCTGGCCTCGTTGGCCATAGACCGTGTGATGCGGCCCTTGCGCCGGCCTTGGCTGTTGGCGGTCTTGCGGCCCTTGGAGGCCACGGCTTCTTTCTCATCGTTGTCCTCTCCGGAGGTGTCGTCCGTCTTCTCCCTGAGGGCCGGAACAGGGACAGAGATCACTCACCAGGCCAGGACACTGCACCAGGGCACGAGGGGACCTGCCTCTCACTCCGGCACTCCCTTTGCCACCAGCTCAGCAGAGGAAGAGGGCACAGCTGGGCAAGGGCAGGGGCTACCGCAGCACCAAGAGGGCTGCAGCTTACCAACCAAGGCAGGCGCAGGCCACTTGAGGTCTGCGTCCAAGGGGAGGTGGGAGCCACCGACTGCTCTAAGCACCAGCCAGGGGCAAGGTGTGGCAGCGGTGTGCTTCCCATGGGGAGCGGCCAAGCACTTTTCTGCAAGGCACACTGTCCCCCTGGGGGACACAGGCTGGCATCTCTGCCAAGACGCTCCATGCTGTCTACCTGCAATAGCACTTGCCAGGCGGAGTTGGGTGTGGCTCTTAGCAACCCTGGGTTGCTCTTCTCCCTACGGGGCCACCTCCCAGGGAGCTCTGAGCAGCCACACCCTGCCCTGGATGCCCTCGGGCTCTCAGCGACTAAAAGAGCTGCCCTGGGCACAGGTGCCCATGAGCTCTCCCCCGGAGCCTGCTGGGCAGACAGCTCAGGATGGAGGCCCAGGTAGGGCCTTCACCTTGTCTCTCCCCACAAGGCCAGGTGGGAGGGCAGCCAGACCTCCAAGAGCTACACTCTTGGCTGCAGCAGGTACCTGGCGCCCAGAGGGCTAACCCCGCTCTGTTGGCTGCGATCCTGCCTCGGCCTCCCAACCACCTCCTGTGAGAGTTAGGAGGCGGCTGGAGGGACAGGAAAAGCAGGAAGTGGCAGCCAACGGCGCCAGAGCCTCTCCCTGGATACCCTAGCTCAGCAGCAGAGCTCCAACTGGCCCGAAGGTGACGGAGGGAACTCGAGGCAGCTGGCAGGGACTGAGGCGAGCGTGTGCTGCATCCTCGGGGCGACCTGCCGCCGTGGCCTTACTTGACAAGCTCCTCCTTGCCGTTCTCCACGTCTGGCTTCTCCTCCTCCTTCTCAGCCTCCTTCTCCTTCTCTTCCTTCTCCTCCTGGCTGGTGCGCGGGGGAGGTGGGGGCTGCTGCTGCTGCGGGGGAGAGGAAGCTGATAAGCTAAGCGTGTCTCTGTCTCTGCACCTAGTGCAGCAAGTCCTGGGGGGTGGGGAGCATTAGACCAGAAGGAAGGGGTGGAGGCCGGGGGTTGGGGAAAGGCAGGCGCTGGAGCCCAGGCTCTGTTCATGCCTCCTAGAGGAAGGTCTTAACCTCTGTGCCCAGATTTCTTCACCTTGGGAAGACATTTTTCAGACAAGCATGGTGCTCAGACCTGTAATCCCAGCACTCTGGGAGGCTGAGGCAGGAGGAACCCAAGTCAGAGGCCAGCTTGGGCAACTTAGTGACTTAGTGGGACTCTGTCTCAAAATAAAAAAAGGTGTGGAGGAGACTGGAACTCAGTACCAAGCCCTCGTGGTCCATCCCTAGCACTGCAAAACACGGGGCCCAGATTCTCACGCTGGGCTCTGGGCCAGGCCCAGGACTGCATTTCCAACAGCTCCAGGCAGCCACCATGCACAAAGCTCCCGGGACCTTGGCCCTGGCAGCCTGGGCGCCTCGAGCCTAGAGCAGGACCAGGACCCAGGCCAACATAGGCTGAGCCAGTCTCGAGCCCAGGCTGGTCGGTGGCCCTCCAGCCTCCCCGGAAGTCTGCGGAAAACAGACAGGTCTATGGTTAGCCTGGCCTCCGCACAGCCCCTGGGGATGCAGCTTTCGGAAAACAGCATTAGTAAGACGCAATGCCTGCCAAGCGCAGCAAATATTCAATGAGACCAGCTCCTCATTTTTTGTCTTTTAGCTGCTCCCATCCCCCAAGACCCCTGGTGTCATTTCTGCCTTACAGATGAGAACACGAAGACAGAGAGGTACAGGAGCTCACCCCGGGTCACACAGCATTTGTCAGCAAGATCCTACAGCCCAGTGCTCAGCCTGCCACCCAGAAGCACAACGGGTCTGCTATCCAGAACCACCCGATGTCCTCCTGCTGGGCTGGACCAGGGACTGTGCTGTGCAGAAGAGAGGGGCACAAGGGCAGTAGGCTCCCCACATGGCAGGGCCCTCTACAGCAGGGACTCCAGCACAGGACAGCACCCTGCAGCCCCAGAGGCGGGGTCTGATCTGGTATGATCCTCAGAGCCCCCCTTAAAAAGTCACAGGCTAGGGGTGTGGCTGGGCAGGTGGCATGCCTGGGGTTCATCCCCAGCATCACAAAAAGTTATAAAAACATTCCAGGCCGGCCATGGTGGCACACATCTACACTCCACCATTCACGAGGCTGCAGGAGAATGGCCATGAGTTTTAGGCTAGCTTGGCTACAAAGCGAGACCCTGCCTCGAAAAAGCAAGAGGGAAAAAAAAATCCTAGTACTCAGCCCTGCCCCGTGACACAGTCCCACGGATTCACTCCTTCAGCGAACTCACTTCTCAGCATCTGCCCTGGCGCAGTGGCCCGACAGGCAAATCCCACAGGAGTCTTTCTTCGAGGTCCCCGCCCCAGGGCACAGAGCAATGGTGGCACCTCCTCATACCAGGCCCTAGCCCTCCATGTCGCCCACCCATCCCTCTTGGGGCCCTGGGGACACTGGATGCCACCTCAGCCAGCACCGCAGGAGCACCTGTGAGGCAGGTGTGCAGGTTCCGGCTGGAACCTCCAGAAATCACCAAAGCACACTGTGGACAAAGCTGTCGTTCAATCCAGAGCAGGCCATGGCCGAGACTCGGCCGCCTCCCAGAGCTGTGCATGCGGGAGGGATGCGGGCTGCACCCTGGGCGGAGCTCATTTTAGTTCCTGAACAGGACCCTGTGCTGGACTCCAACACAACCCGCCGTCCTCACCACCACACGTGGGATGGCTGGGCCCGACCCTCCTGGGGATGGCACGCTCAGGGCCTTGGCACGTTCCCTGTTCTCAGACAGGGCAGTGACTCTCCCTCCAACACTGTCCCTTCTCACCAGTGACCCGTGGAGCCCAACGCCCCCCAAGCCGCCCTGGCCCCCGCAGGCAGTGGGTCCAGCACGTGTCTCAAGCACTACTGAGAATCAACTCGCATCCCTGTGGGAGTGCCGCCAAGGTCCCTGGGCAGCAGTGGTCCCTGAGGCCATCACCTGTCACGGCCTGTGCACCTGACCCAGAAACTCCTGCCTAAGCCGTGCTCACTTCTGGCCCCAGGGTCTAGGGGTGCCAGGCCCACCTGGGCAGTGTCACATGGCCTCCAGCCCTGAACAGCCCTGGAGGGCCTGCTCCTTGTGCCACACCTTGGCCACATGATGGTCACGTGCCATAGCCACGCCCCTGCTGGATGCCGGGCACCTGCATCCAGGGACAGTGTTTCATGCCACACTGGCTGCCCACCCCTGTGCTCAGCCTAGACCCATGGCCTACTGTGGACCCAGGGGCCATTGGGCAAGGTGTGGCTAGGTGCAGGAAGCAGCCAGCTACCTCTCGGTCTGGTCCCACCCTGCAGACCAGCTCAGCCTCGGCCATACAGTCACACAGCTCCCTGGGCAGCTACAGAGCCACCGCACCAACACGGTCAGGGCTCCTGACAGGGTGGTCAGGGCTCCTGGCAGAGCTGGGGAGGGGGGGAGTGGCAGAGGCCCTGAGGCTGTCTGTGGCCTCTGCTCTCACGGGGGCACCACCAGGGGCCACAGCACCCAGCTGGCCCCTCATGGCTATGGCTCACGCCAGGTGGCACACCCTGGTGTCCCCTGCCTGGTCACTTCGGGGATGGGCTCAGATGGGGGTGGCATCTTCGGCATGCTGGGCCTTGTGTTGTGGGCAGGTGGGCACCACGGCCTAAAGCCTGGGTTCCTAAGCCTGGGTCTGGGCCTGCACCTCCCTCTGTACTCTGGAGGGAGGACAGCAGTCTGTGGCAGACAAGTAACCCAAGGGACCCGACCTGCAGCCAGGGCAGCAGGCAAGAATGGAGCAGTAGGCTGAGCCCTCTGACGACTGAATCGAAGTGTCCGAAAACTCTAGTACCCCGCAGACAGCACTGTCCCTCAAGGGCTCCATAGCCAGCAGATAGCCTCCTGGGTTTTGAGCTGCCACCATGGAAATAAGGACCTACCAGGCTGCGGGAGGTGGGGAGGGGAGGACAATGGATGGACAGACGGAGAGACAGACAACCCTAAAGCCTGCACACAAAGCAGAGCTTGCAAATGCATGGAGATGTGAGGCCACTCTGAGAAGCTATCAGCCTCTAATGCCCGCTCCGCTCAGGGTGTGCTGGGGACCCCAGGAAAGGGTAGCCAGGGTATCGTGAGGTTGCCCCACTCTGCTCGGGCTGAGCCCCAGCCCAAGGCTCTGGGTGCACCCCCATTAGCACTGAGCCCAGGAAGTGCGTGGCTGGGAAGTCCCCGTAGGGCCCTTGCTCACGGGCAGTGTGCAGGAGCCCCCACAATCCACCCAGGCAAGAGAGCGTCCCAGGAATGACCCTGGAAACTCAGGGAACCATGTGTGAAGGTGGCACGGGGCTCCCCCAGCACCTCAACCTGGTCCAAACACCCAACCCAGTGTTCGCGTGACGTGGGTGAAGCAGGTAGAGATGCCCGGCCTGTCCCCAGGGCTGCAGCCACGTCCCCCAGGGCAGAGTTTATCGACGCGGCACACAGCCAGCACGGCCAGCAGACCCCTGGGCACCCAGGTCCAGCAGAATAGCATCTGCTGGTCATGGCAGCCACTAGCGTCATCCTCAGCGGCAGCCTGGAGCTACCGGAGCACGCCAGGGAAAAGACACAGTCCACCTGCAGCCACCCAGGAAGGGGAGGCACCGGGAGGGCGCCAGGGGAGTAAGGGGAGCTGAGGAGGAGGTGGACACAGACAGAGATGGACACCCACAGCTGCTGGACCCCAGGAGCCAGGACACATGGACAGCCCGGACAGTCGTAACCAAGCAGTGCAGTGGGAGATGCCGGGGGGAGGCCTGACGTCTCCCTGGACACAGTGCCCCCCACATAGTCCCCAGCTGGCTGAGAAAGACCCTCCTAAAACTAGGGGCCCTGGAGTGGGGAAGACGGGGGTCCCTGCTGCCCACCTCAAGGATGAGCTCAATCACCCACGTTCCTGGGCAGTCTGGGAGAGCAGAGCCAGGCCTGGGCGGGCAGGGGCAGCCACACTGCTCTCCAGCAGCCCGCAGAGGGATGCAGAGCAGCGTGACCAGGGGGACAGGGCAGCTGTGGGGGAAGGGCATATGCTGGTGGCCCCAGGCTGCCAGGGGAGGGCTGAGTGGCAGTGGAGGAGAAGAACCAGCCACCCTGGACAACCATTCCCAGGGTCCTGGCCAAGGGGACAGGGCCCGGGTGGCCAACTGTGCCCGCATCCACATCCTCTGAGCCAGGGACCGCTGCTGGCTCAGCCATGGCTGGGTAGGGTTAGAGTTTAGGGTCAGGGGTTTGGGTTAGTTTTGGGGAGTAGGGTTAGGGGTTATGGGTTAGGGTTTAGGTTCAAGTATCAGGAGTGAGGCTTTGGGGGGGTTAGGGCTGGGCTTAGGGTTTAGGATTAACGGGAAGGGTTAAGGCTGGGTTAGTGGTTATGGTAGGAGTAAAGTGTTAGGGTTAAAGTTGGATTAGGGTTGGGGTTTAAGTGTTAGAGATTAGGTTTTATGGTTAGAGGTTAGGGTTAAGGTTGGGGTTAGTGGTTACGGTTAAGGATTAGGGGTTAAGTGTTAGTGTTAAGGGTTATGGTTAAAGTGTAGATTAGTGTTTAGAGCTAGGGCTTAAGGTTAAGGTTAAGGCTGGAACTGGATTTTAGGGTTAGGGTTACAAGTTAAGGTTAGCACTGCTCGCCCTTCTAAGCCTGCCTATGGTCCAAGTTGTCCTCTTCTCCCTGCCCTTCTGACCTTTTTGATGACGCGCGAGAAGATTTGTTCAGAGTAAAAGTCACTGATTTTTAAATCTTGGGTCAAAAATTTTTTTAACAAAGAATCTCCAGCTAAATAGACTCTCAATTGCTGTTGGAATCTGTCCCTGCTACCAGCAGGGTAAGATCCCTTGGACAGATGAGGCGGGGCTGGGAAGAAGGACTCTGTGGTCTGTCACATGGGGCAGAGACCTGCCCCGCCGAGGGCCTTGGAGTGCCCCGGAAGTACGACTGTGGAGATGCCGCGGCCTCTCTTGGCCAGGAGCCCATGGCCTTCGCAGTGAGTTCCTGCCCATCTCGGGGGTGCCTGGGCTGGACGGTCGGGAAAGAACCCGAGGCCTGTCTGTCTCTCCGCCCATCTGTCTGTCTGTGCCAGGAGCCAGGGTGCCCTTGGGGCGCTGCCCTCACTGTGATCCGCCTGCCCACGGTGTGTTGAATGCCTGCCCTTCCAGGGTGGAGCTCTGCCCTGGAGTCCTGGAGAGGCTCTGTGCCAGGTGCCAGGCTGGCCTGCTGCCCTGGTCACCGCACACAGGCCTGGAGGGTGAACGTGGCTAAACAGGATGCTCTCAAGGGTCCCTGAGAGCCACACCACTCCCCTCTATCCCAGAGCTGAGACCCCACGAGCTCTCGTTCGCTCCACGCAGGTCACAGAAGCTGGGTTCACACCTGACTCCCGGGGCAGAGAACCACCCGGGGTGAGCAGCAGAGAGAGGCTCAGACTTCTCTGTGCCGTCCTGTACCACGGCTGGAAGGAGTGGCCAGCCGCTGCCGTGGGTCCTTCTCACCCTCTGTGCACCTGCCACACTGCCTTCGAAGGTGGCAAGGGAGCATGGGAGGGTCGGCCAGAGAGTACTGGCACACTTGGTCCCCTCCAGCCGCCGCACTCCCAGCCCTCCTGCCCACGCGTCAGTGCCTGCCCCCTGCCGGTCTAGAAAAGTCCCCAACACCACAGCCAAGTCTCCAAGTCACCCTGCAAGTGCTCCCAAGCTTGGGCCATCTCGGGCATCTGGCAGCAGGGAAGCCCCAGCCACAAACCAGAGCGGCCACCCCTCACGCCTCTGCGGGGCCAAGGAGTGGGCCTCGGTCCCGGGCAGTATGCCAGGACGCTCAAAACGCGGCCAGGGCTGGCTCAGCTCCGTCGACAAACGGCATGCATCACTGACCCCCAAGCCTTCGCCATCATTCTCAGAGTGTTTTCAAACCAGCCTTGCTTCCCTCTGACGCAGAACCTGCCAATGTTTCCCATAATGGGCCTGAGTATTTCAGGCTCCGAGGGCCACACAGCTCTTGTCCCAATGGCTGTGAAACGCATAGCTGTCATGGTCACATGTACCAGAATGGCTGTGGCTGTGTTCCAATAAAACTTTATTCACACCGACAGCCGAGGGGCGGGGTAGCCCGAGCCCCTGAGCGTGGACCTGCCCTCCAGTATTCGGCCCCCACCCCGTCCCAGCTCTGGTACTGGCACCTAGAAAGCAGCAACTCCAAGGTCTGCCTATTTTTTTCCTCTCCGCGGATCCATGAAAATAAAGGCAAGGCTATTAAAAATTTAAAATCCCCCAGTGGGTGGCCCCTCCCCCCGCACACTGTCCTGGACGCCCTCGCTGTAGAAATGAAGTTCCTTACAACACAGTGACCGCAGAGCCCTGGGTCAGAGGTCCGAGGATCCCTGGGCTAAGGACCAAAGTGACCTTGTCGTCCAGCTCTGTTGTGCTGCTGGCCAGGCTGGGTAGGACAAGCATCCCACGGGGTGACCCCAGGCAGCCACAGCGCCCGGGTCCTCACCTGGCTCTTGCCACGGCGCCGGTAGCTCCTCCTCACCAGGCTCTTGTAGTTCTCGTTCTTCTTGGTTAAGTAGTAGTAGAGGACACACTCGGCCACCGTCTGCGGGGACAGAGAGAACGCTAAGGCGTGGGCATGGGAAGCAGGAAGCCGAGGCCTGGGCTCAAATCCCAGCTCCTCCACAGACAAGCCAGGTGACCCGGCATCAGTGACCGGTTTAACCTCTCCCCCACCTCAGTCTTCCAGTCCATAAAATGGGTATGCTAATACATACACCTCCCAGAGCTGTCATACAGATCAAAGGAGTTACTGCTCGTAAGCGGGAGAGACACCCAGAGAAGTGTCAGCTGCTAATAGTGCTGCCATTGCTAATGTTAGTGGTAATAACGAGTTCTTCTCAAGCTGTTCAGCTCAAGTGGAAAACGGCATGTAGCATAGGCCGTGGACGCTCAGAGCCTCCCTGGATCCATCTTGGAGACTCTGGACTCTAGCCTCGGCCAGCCTCTCAACACCAGGGTCCAGGATTAACCTTATCCAGGATTCAAGCATGGTGGACTTGGGACCCCATATCTCGCCTCGAGCTTTACTTCTTCTTCTGCTTCGACTTTCTCACGCGGACCTGGGTCTGAACACTGGTAGCCTCCTTGTCCAAACGAACCCAGCGAGGGGCACTTTTGGAATACAGGGTCACTGCCATGGCCGCTACTGAGATGCTGGGACTCTGCTATGGAGGGGAGAGGTGGGCTGGACCCCAGCTCTGCAAAGCAAAAAGCCAGAGCAGGCTACCTCCAGAAATGGGTCACAGACACAGGTCTTCCCAGGAGGCTACCAGTCCCACCTGGGAGATTTCCTTTATCTTTATGGTCCTGGGGGACGAACCCAGGGCCTCTGCAGTGAGCTACGCAACAGCACTTATTTTACTTTGACACAGTCTTGCTCAGTCGCCCAGAATTCAAATTCTGAATCTTCCTGCCTCAACTTCCCAGGGATCTGGGGATGGACCTGCATATCTCATAGAACAGTTTTTGATCAGAAGCCCACACATCATACGTGCCGCCCCGCCTAGTGGGCATCTGAGCCCTTGTGTGGTCGGGAAAGCGCACCTTAGGCAGGGGCGATGGGTCAGGGGCCGCGGCCCAGCATTAGCCTTGCCCCTTTTGGGACACTGTCACCTCCCATCCCAGTCCTGCACGCCTGGGTCTCCTGGGCCGGCCCTGAACCACACACACCATGACACCCACTCTGCACCCCAAGACTACATCCCCTCCCCACAGCCTTGCTCAACCCCCATCTGACCCATGCCGCCTCCACCCCGGAGTCCCCATGGCGTCTGCCAGCCGCCCACACCCCGCAGCCATGGTCACTGACTCGGAGAATTTATGGGGCGTCGCTGCCACACTGGTTTTTCAGGCACAGAACGCAGTGCCCACCTTGTCCTGCCTGCCTCCCTGAGGCCATCGCTCATCACGGGCAGATGTGGGGCAACTGCTGCCCTCTGGACCGGCCCTCATGGCCACACAGACTGAGTCCCAGGGGACCCGCAGGCGGCCTCCCGTCCCACCATGGCCCACGGACTGGGGACTGTGAGCTGGGGCCAACACCACCCACAATGCCATCTCCGTGACTGCCAGCCTCGGTGCAGTGCCCAGCCAGCCTTCTGGGGCACAGAGAGCTGGCCTGTCTGGGGGCACCCCGGGCAGTGGCTTCCAGCTAGAGTATGAAGCGCACCACAGGCGCAGACTCAGCTCCATGGCGATTAGCAAAGCTGACTGGCCTGGTCTGGGCGTCACAAGCATGCCGGGCCTGTGGCGGGGCTGCACAGTCACTTCCCGTGTCCGGGACATTCGTCATGCCTGCCTCTTCTGCCCCCAGTTCCCAGGACGCTCAGGGCCGCTCTGAGAGGCTGGCGGGAAGCCAGCAGCTGGGCGCCAGGGACACTGGCCACGCAGCACCAGGGCTCCCAGCACTGCCCTGCTGACTGCTGCCCCTCCCGTGCTGGCCAGCGCCCGGCTGGATGGGGCTCACACGTCCCCAAGGGAGGACAGCGGGGCCGTGGGCTGAGGCAGCCATCCAGAGGCACAACACTGGCCAGAAACAGGACAACAAGGGACACAGAATGGCAGCCGGCAGCGAAACTCACCTTCCTCTCGAGGAACGAAGCGATCAGGCCGAAGTTCTTGGGGTGCTGCATGAATCTGTGGGAGGAGAGGGCGGGGTGAGGCGGGCCGTAAACACACGGGCGCCTGCCATCCCGCGCCTAGCTTGGCGGGCACCACCCCAGCAGGATTCGATGAAGCCAGGGGGTGTGGGAAGGGCGGGGACAGGGCACAGGCTTCCTCAGCCTGAGTCACCAGCTATGGTGCCTTTGAAATGTATTCGTCTGTCCTGCCAGAGGCAACTTCCAGGAAAAATGAGGACATGACACACAGCCCTCTGGTGGGGCGCCGCTGCGACTGCTCCGGGTCTCTCCTCGGCTGGGTCTGGGAGCAGGGCCCCGCCTGGCCCGCATGGCCTACTCTGGGTGAGTTTGAGGCACCAGCACTGGGCACTGGGCCTCTGAGAGGTGGGCAAGGGTGGGGAAGAGCCCAGCCAGTAGGAGGTAGTGGGCGCAGATGGGAGCCTAGAGGCTGCTTCCAGCCACTGCTTCTTGCAGAGCCCAGACAATGCCCAGGAATACATTATGCCAGGCTGAACCAGCAGAGCCAGGAGCAGGGTCCAGTGGAGGGGACATGGCCAAGGCCAGCCTGAGGAGCAAGGGCAGGGGCACTCAGGGCCTGACCCGGGGTCCCTGAGACCCGTTCCACCCCACAGGCTTTCGGGATGAGGGAGCAGCTAGCAGCCACATGGGGCTCAGCTTCCACCAGAGAGGCCGGGCCGGGCCAGGCCGGAGGCCAGCAGCCTGCCGACGACCAGCCAGACACCAGGGACCCTGGAGCAGCTCTGTCTCTTCTTGAGAGAAGCGTCAGGGACAAGGTGGCAGATTCCCTGGCCTGTGGTCCTGCCTGCCTTAGGCCACTGCAGAGCTAGGAGAGCTCGGAACCTTCTTCCTAGGTAAAGGGTCAGCCCAGACACCAGCTGCGGGCCCGCCATGGACAACGGGCCCCATGTCAGAGTGTGACACCCTCTGGGCCGAGAGGGAAGCCCCTAACTATGCCTCGGCTGCCCTTCCTCAGGTTCCTGGGTACCCATGGGAGGTAGCCCAGCCTTTAGGTGGCAGTGATGACCGCCCAGACTCTGGGCCCCTCCAGGCCCCCACCATGCAGTATGGTCCATCTGGACCCAACTTGTGAGTTTTCAGAGGGGGCAAGGTCTTTTTCATCCTGAAACCCTACATGTTTCCCCGGAAAGTCACCGGGAGCCTCGAGGCTGCTCTCGGTACCAGCCTCGCCTTCCCTTCCTGCCCTCTCAGCCGGGGCACACGCTGCATGCTCTCTGCACATCTCAACCTCTGGGCACCTGAGTACGGCCCATGTGACGGGTGGCCTGGCGGGGCTACTCTGGGGCACAAGACCGACAAAGGCACCACGGAACACGGCACAGCTGTGGTCCGAGGTCCCGCTCAACAAAGGGTGGCTCGTGTGCCACCCATTCCGGCCCTGTCGCTCACACGTGGCCCTTCCTTCACCTGAGGACTGAACCGTGCAGACAAGGACCTCAATGTCCCCGGATGGGGACGCTGCAGGGAGGCACGGGCTGCTAGGAGGACTCACTTCTCCCGGAAGGTCTCCTTCTCCTGCTCGCTCCACATGTTCATGACCTGTCGATCCTTGTACACCTTCATGGGGTCGTCCATGAGCCCGTTCATGTTGATGAACTTGATGCGCTGCTGGTCGGCGTCATAGAGCATGGGCGGGATCACGGCCAGCTGCCGCATCTGCTTCTCCAGGTTCTGCAGGCACAGCAGGGGGCTGAGCTTGGCAGGTGCAAGGCCAGGAGGGGGGCCGGGGGTGTGGCACCTCAGGTGAGGCACTTAGGAGTTCAAGGGTCTGAAAAATAAGGAGTAACTTCCGCCGCATAGCTGCTGCCAGGGTGGGTGGGAGGGAGGCAGAGCAGCGGCAGGTTTACGAAGGGTGGGGTATAAAATGCAGCACAGCAGCCCCATCCGCAGCAGCACGGCGAACACCATAACCACAGCAGGGGCCGCTCTGCCCCAGCCCAGGCTGGAGCCTGACAGGTGGCCTCAGGGTCTGGATGCCCACAGGGCACAGGAGACAGGAGCAACCTGGGCCAGGCAGAGGGGTCAGCCAGAGCCTAGGGCCACCGCTGGACCACTTTCTGCCCTGGCCGCCCCGGCCCAAGCACCAGCTCCATGAATCAGCCCGCTGGGCCGCTCTCCGTCAGGATGACCCTGGGGAGACGCTGCGACTCCCGGTCTCTGTGACCAGCCAATTAGTGGTGATGAATAGCCCATCCCCAGATGCAGCCAGGGCTCCCTGACAGCCAAGGGCGGCCCGGTCAAAGGATCCTGTCCAGCTGCCCACGCCTGCCTCCTGGCTCAGCACGAAGGGCCCCACAGCCATGGAGCAGAGGGGGCCTCTCTGACCAGTGGGGTGCCCGGTGTGTGCCTCTGGGTGTCCTGGAGCTGCCCTCCCACCCTTCCTGGGCCCGTGCTCTGGGTGCTGAGCCCTCAAGGGTGACAGTGCCTGTCCCCTGCCAGCCTCTCCTCCTGCTCCAGGGCCCCATAGTCTCAAGTCACATTCCAGTGCCAACTTGGACTCTCCAGGTTGAGCCCAGCACCCCTCCCAACCAGGCCGAGGGTGACATCGAGTGAGCCCTGGCCACAGGACACGCTACCGAGAAAAGGGGCCCTGCCTGCCCCGCCCCATGGAGGGACTCTGTTTTCCTAGCTTCCATTTCAAAGCCAATAGCTTTGGGGAGCTCAGCGGGGCTGGGCTAGAGCCAGAGGCTCTTGCTCCCTGAGCAGCGCCCAGGAAGGGAGCAATGTACCCACTGCATGGCTTCCTGCGGCCACCAGGGTGTCAAGACAGAGGACTATGTCACACGAGGTATCTGACCCACAAGACAGGTCAGGTGGAGGGATAGGCGGCAGCCAGCGCCTTCTCCAGGGAGCCTGCTACTCTGCTTCCTGGCAGTCTCTAGCTCTTTTATCATAGCCAAGGTCACCTCGGCTGGCCCCCAGGTGTCCAGTGCCCATGGTCAGGGTCAGAGCACTAGGGACTGAAGGTCTTTTGAGATGGAGGCAATCACTGAGCCCCCACTGGGTGCGCACAGCCAACGGGAAACATCGAAGGGGGCTGGAGCCAGAGATGGGACAGACACGGGAGGCGGGCCGGCCAGGGGATTCCCAGGCTACACCTCTGGTCCCAGGTGAATCCAATTCCCCCGGACCTCCTGCCTGCACCTGGGACAGCATCGGTCAGGACAGAGGAGACAGGGGCAGCGCCGCAGCCAGTGGGCCTCACCTCCTGCTCCGAGAGGCCATCGATGATCTCCGACACCTCATGCTCGCTGCGTGCAGCCGACATGGAGAGCCCGCTGCCCCGCTGCCCCACCCTGCTGGGGACCAAAGGGACACACTCAGCACCGGCCCTCACAGGCAGGAATGCCAGGGCTGTGCCCGGCACTGGCACAGCTGAGCTCCCAGCCCAGCTCTGCCTTGTCATGGGAGTCAGTTTCAGCCCGCTTCCTCCCCTAGCCAGGTGACACCCACTGTGCCCAGTGGCCACGCCTGGGAGCCCAGCTAGCCAGGAGGCTGAGGCAGCAGCATCTCAGGCTCAAGCCCGGGGCTCACCTCTGCATCCGCTCCTGCAGCTCCCGCTGCTTGCGGATCTCGGGGAACTGCTTCTCGTAGTACTCGCGCACCTTGCTCTCCTTGGCACGGCGCCGCGGGTTGTTCTCGATGCGCTCCACCTTCTTCTCCCAGGCCTCCATGAGCTGGTCATAGCGCTGGCAGAACTTCTGCTCCTGAGGGCATGCAGGGTGATGCTGAGGGGGCATGGGAACCTGGGCCAGCCTCCGTGCCCATCCCCAAGGGCACCGGCACATGGCAGATACGTGACCCCACACAGACGCAGCTACAGACACAGGCCCCAGGGCCCTGGGAGAATCCTACGCCCCCCCAGGGATGAGCCCTCGCTCGTGCGAGGCGGCCATCTGTGCTGCCCCCATCTGTGCTGTCCTGTGCTGCCCCAGGACAGAAACCCTGGCACAGGGATCAAGAACCCCAATTCAGGCTTCAGCCCCCACAGGCTGCACTTCCACTCCCACCCTGCTTAAGACAAGGAACCCCACATCTGAGTGCCACGCAGGCCGACGTCCAGGATGGCTCCATCGCACAGGGCCTCACCCCTACCTCTGGCAGCCGGGGGAAAGCAGGGCACCAGCTCCTCTTAGCTTTGCAGAGCCAGTGACGGCCAGGGCCTTTGTGTGCCCACCGGCCCACCCCACCTCGGCTCCCAACCAAGGGCACTGCGGCCGCCAGTCGACAGCATTAGAGCTGAGGTCTACTGACGCTGCAGCCTGCTGAGGTGGCTCAGTCGGGCTGTAAAGCTGCTCCTGAGAGAGATCCAGATCCACGGGCCCCTCCTGCTATGCCAACTTCCTGCCAGACCCCCAGGGGCCTCTCTAGTTCATTTATTATTTATTTCATGTTTTGCAACACTAGGGATTGAACCAGGGCCTCTGCACTAGCCCCACCCCAGCCCTCTTTTCCTGTTTGGGGATAGGGTCTCAGACAGGCTGGGCTCAAACTTAAGATCTTCCTGCCTCAGCCTCCCAGAGAACAGCAATTTCAAAGTCCAGCTTTGTCTTTTAAATACTCAAACCTATCTGTTCCACCTGCACTGGCCCCCTAGCTCTCTGCCCCTTGGCCACCAGGACTGTGGATCACCTCCTTCCTCCCCACACCAGTGACCCTCAGACCCACAGGGACACTGGGGACAGGTGAGGGACTGAGGCTAGGAGATCCACTCGTGACCGGCAGGAGCGACAACAACCAGGCAGCGACAGATGCCTGCCACCTGCCCAGTGACAGGGCCCGGGGGCGACTGACTCAAGCTGGGACACTTGGCGCTTGTGTCTTAATGCGGAGACTGTGCTCTTTATGGAGAATCAATACGTCTCGCTGTGCTGAGAATCAAATCTAAGCGTGCCATCGCCGCGAGGGCCACGTCCCTAGGTGACCCATCCGTGGCTCCCTGCCAGGCCCTGCGCTGCCCAGCTGCCTCCGCGGCCTGCAGCCCCCAACCTGGAGCGCTGGCACATGCCGCACCTTCAGCCTGATCCTGTGCCCAGATCCGCATGGCTCTCCCTTCCTGGTCACCAGCCAAGCACCCTCCACTCGGGGCAGCCCGTGGTCACCCAGACTCCGTCCTCCACCCCATCTGACCCCAGACGCAGGAACCAGGCAGCCTGGGTTCAAATCCAGATTCCACCCCTTCCAGCTCTGCAGCACGGGACAAGTCACTCCACCACTCTGCCTCTGCAGCATGGGGCCGGGAAGGTGCCCAGGGCGCAGCAGGCACCCTGAGTGGGGCTGCCCGGAGCCCTGGCACACACCGCATCGCACTCAGTGACTCTGTCTCCCAGCCATGGCTCTCCTCTGCTCGCTCACGGAGCAGCCGCCATCACATTTCAATTCTGGCCACGCTGAGAAGGCCCCAACCGCACACCGAGGACTAGCACACGCCGGCAGAACTGTGCCGACCGCTGGGGACCAGAGGACCTGAACCTGGCAGAGAAGCAGGGCCCCTGAGGACAGAGACAAAGCGGGCCAGGGCCAGGGACGTCCCACGGCTCCCTGGCCGCACCCTCCCCCACTGCACCCAGCAGCCTCGCGGCTCGGCTGGACTCTGCGGCACTGCTGCGTCCACGTCCTGACCTGCACAGGTGCAAAACTACACAGAAACCGGGGCCCGACAGAACCACACCTGCAGTCCACCTGGGACGTGAGTGCCCAGGCTCTCTGCTCCAGCTCTGGGGGTCCCTCCCCCTTCGCTCTGCCCGCCTGCAGCTGAGGGTCACCCCTCTACCCCGTAGCCCCATCCTTCCGCGGTCCTGGCTTTGCACCCCATCCTAATCTGGTCCCAGGGACTCACCCATTGTTTCCGCGCGTGGTTCCTCCGCTTGAAGTACAGGATGAGCTTCTTGCGCATGGCCTGGTTTCTGGGGGACGAAGGACAGGGGTCAGCTGCTTCTCCATCACCCTGACCGGGCAGGTACCCAAGGTTCACTCCGTGACTGGCTCTTAGTAAGCAGAAGACCCCTGTGGCTCCCAAAGCAACCACGTCCTGCCCATGAGCATCTGTTGCCCCCCAGAAAACTGGACGCATACGGGATGAATGCCACAGACCCTGGGCCCTACAGCTCCAGCCTGAGCCCCCGGGCACTTTGTCCTGCACAGAGGAGATGGCCGGGGATGCCAGCCAGGGCCCCCACAGCCCTGCAGCTCCAGGTGGGGGGATGCCTCCAGGAGAGACGCAGGTACTCAGAGGGTCTGAGAAGGGTAGGGATGTGGAGAGTACAGAGACGGGAAGACAGTGAGTGAGGCAGAGAAAGGGGGAGAGATTAAACCCCACAAGACAAAGACTGGGGGGTCAACAAGACAGCCGGGGTCAGGCAAGGGGGATGGTGGCCCAGATGGGGCAGGAGGCTGAAGGAGACAGGCAGAGGGAGAAGAAACGCAGAGAGAGGGACGGGACCTAGGGCTGTGGACACGGACTGAGCAGGAACCACCTGCAGGCGCCACGGCTGCCCAGGCCCAGGACGCACCAGGAGGGGCCAGGACCTCTCCACCAGCGATGCTCAATCTCAGAAAACCTTGGATCACCCTGACTCAGTTTCCCCATCAGCGTAACAGAAGGGAAGACATGGGATACCCATCTCCATCAGTGGCAGCCCACCGCTCGGGCAACATGGGGCTGGGCAGGGTCAGGGCCAGCCCCCCAAGGGGCATCACAGTGACGATCACAGGAGAGACAGTCCGTTCTAGATTCATGACATCAGCCAGGGCGACGGTGGGCCTGACGGGTGGGCGCACAGCCGCCAGAAAGCCGCCTGAACGGGAAGCTGCAGCAGGGGAACTCAGCTGAGCACAGACGGCTAAGAAGGATTGAGGTGGGGCATCCAAGAGGAGGGCACTGGGACAGCAGACACTGAGTGCAAAGGCCCTGGGGTAGGAGCACACTCGGGAGAGTCAAGAACGCGAAGGAAAAGGCCCGGGTGGTCGGAGGGGTGAGAGGGCCAGGAGGGTCGGGGAGGCCGTGTGCCAGGTGGACAGGGCCGGGTACGTGGGCACTGAGTGCCCCGGAAAAGGTCTGGGCTTAAAATGAGACAACCAAGAAGACCTGGGAAAAAGGACATCCACCGGCACGTCCACCTAGGACCCAGCTCAGCGCCCCACGGGCTAGGCTGGCCTCCCGGAAGCCTGGAGTCTGTGGGAACTGCCTCTGGCAGAAAGAAAGGAGGAGACTCAGGACCAGCCATCACCACGCAGCTGGAGCCAAGGGGCTGTCACACGCACAGGAAGAGGCCGGGAGTGCGGCAAGTGCACAGGCAGCTCCACACCAACGCGGAGCCAGCCCTGGGCGTGGTCTGTTGTATTTATTTTGGGTTCTTTTGCAGTAGAACTGAACCCAGGCCCTTCACACTGACTATAGCCTCAGCCCCTCAGCCCACTTTTTTTTTTTTTTTTTTTGAGACAGAGACTCGCTTTGTGGTTCAGGCTGGCCCTGAGCTCAGCCTCCAACTCACATCACAGCAATCCTCCTGCCTCTGCCTCCCGAGTGCTGGGATGACAGGCGTGAGCCACCACGCCCGGCACTGTGGTATATGGTACTGGTTGCTGCTGGGGTGAGTCTCCACACCCAGTATGGTATGTGGTTGCTGGGGATCGAACCCGGGTCCTTGCGCTTGCAAGACAGGCGCTGGAACCACTGAGGTACATCCCCAGCCAGCTCACTTTTTTGTTTGTGAGGCAGGGTCTTGCTTTTGTAGTTCAAACTCATGACAATCCTCCTGCCTCTGCCTCCCAAATGCTGGAATTACAGGTGTAATTACAGGAATTACACACCCAGTATTGTATGTGGTCCTGATTGCTGGTGGGTGTGAGTCTCCACACCCTGGCATTGTTGTATGTGGTTACCAGGAACTGAACCTGGACCCGTGCACTTGCAAGACAGGCGCCGGAACCACTGAGCTAAATCCTTGACCCAGACCATTTATTTTTTATCTTGAGACAGGGTCTCACTAAGGTGTCAAATTGCCCGGACTGGGCTGGAGCTTGTGTTCCAGAATGCCAGGGTTCAGGTGTGCACCCCGCACCCAGCAGGCTGGGGGTTTTAACAAATGTCCTCACATCCAGCTCCTCCTCCTCCACGAGCAGGAGCCAACTGGCCCCCAGGCTGGACTCAGGGACTCGCTTCCCAAGAACACAGCACTCAGAGAAACGGCCATGCTGTGGGCAGGAGCCTCTGCAGACACCACGGTGGCCACCAGCTCCCGGGCCCTGCTCCGAGGGGACGATCACTCTTCCTCTGCCGCCTTCTCCCCTAGCTCGCCATCGGGTCCGCTCACGGGGTACACGTGACAAAGCCCCACCGTGCTCTCTGGGAGCGGGAGGGCAGTGAGCAAGAAGGCTGAGGGCCTGTCTCAGATAGAGACGCGGGCGGCGTGGGGCTGAGCCAGCAGGCAGCCAGGTTGGACCTCAGACCAGAGAGAAAGCAGGTGGAAAGCGCCTCATAGGCCAAGGGACAGCCACTCAAGGGCTAGCAAAGGCAGGGCCCCAAATCCCCCCTAGAACAGACTGGCAGCTCTTCTGCAAATCCAGTCTGCTTAGCTTCCCGGAGGGGGTCGAGCAGAACAGAGGGGAGCAGGGGAGACAGGGCACTAGCACGGAAGAGGTGTCACCACCCCGGATCCCCAGGTGGGGAGAAGATGGACTGCTGGCCAGGAAGGCCTGGGCAGGCAGGAGGGGCAGGCACGTAACCCCACACAGCTGGGACCTGTGACTGCTTCCCACCTGTACCTTACACAGGCACAGGAAGGGGACATCAGCCGTGAGACAGGGAAACGGGACAGGGAGGGGCTAGCCAGCCAGGGCCTGAAGGACTGCAGCCAGAAATCCGGCACCCTGAGGAGACAAGGTGGGCAGCGAGGGAGCACAGGTGTCCACAGCACGTCCTCCCAACAGCCTAGGCGGCAGGAAGCCAAGCGTGAAATTAGCTGCACCTCGGTGACCAGGCAGCAGACATGGAGACACAGTGACAGGGCTGGGCCCGAGGGAGCCACCCCGCCTGCGGGGTGATCCACTGTCCTCCGATGCTGGCAGCACACGTCTCGTGCGGGCATCTGTCTCCCTCTGCAATGTCAGGCTGCGGTCATGGCCATTTGGCAAGGCCCACACCGGCTCACAGCAGAAGAGCAAGCGTTTTCTAAATGGACGAAGAACCTCCGTCTTTGGGCAAAGGGGGCACAGACACTTCCAGCCTGAGCTAAGTAACCACGGTCCCTGCAGCACTCAGACTACAGGCTGCCTGGGGCACAGCTGGCAGCCAGTGGGGCGCCCTCCACTGAGGGTGCAGCCAGGAATAGCCAGGGCCCTACCCTCCTCCCTTACCACCCGCCAGGCCAGAGGGCCTTTGCCTGCTTCTGCCGCTGCTGGCAACTCTCCTAGCCCAGGGCCACAGACACAGTATTAGCACAGCCGGCCCTGACCAGGATGTGCTCACCTGACCAGGATGTGCTCACCTGCCTCTTCTACTACCTGGTTCCATCTTGAGGACTTTTTAAAGGCAAACAGACACAGTGCCTTAATAACCACAATGAGACCAAAGCAGGGACTGTGGTGAAAACCATCCGGAGCACAAACCCACTGCTGACTTATAGGTGTGTGGGATCGACCTCAGCTCAGAAGTCAAGGCAGAGCTGCAACCCTGGGAACAACCGGAGGGGCCTGGCGAGGTGGCCACTGGCTGCCCCCACAGGCTCAGGTGACAATTAGGACCTCAAACCAATGAGTCTGTGGCCTGCTCCCCCGAGACAGGAAGCCAGGTTTCCCAGCTGCTGCTGTGCTCCTGTGGAGCCCCTTTCCTTCGTGGCTGGGCTAACTGGGCTTCTCTTATTGCCCAGAACCCTCCACGTCACCTGAACTAAACTACCGCTCTCTGAGCGATAAAAGCTACGGGATATCTTTGGCTTCACCCATCTGTGACCCCAGCGCACTGGGAGGCAGAGGCCAGCCCAGCTGGGGCAACCAAGAGACGCAGGGAGACCCTGTCTCAAAACAAAAAATGAAAAGAGTTGGGATGGTTCAATCCCTGATACCGCAAATAAGTGATACATGCTCACGTCCAGAGGAAAACACAAACGACCGTCAGTGAGTTACGCGGCACATTAGATCAGTGAGGTTTTTTGCTATTTAACTCACTTCTTGACTGCAAGACGCAGGTCTGTTTTGTCCGAAAGCGTAAGACATGGCTAGGCACTAGCAGAAAGATGAGAGAGGAATAATGACGGACAGGAGGAGAGGATGAGCAAGAGAGCGGGCGAGTGAGCGGTAAACCCGAGCGGCCGAGATGTGGCAGCAGACACTCCTGCGCCCAGCTCGCTGCGGGCCTGGAGGCCGCGGGGGCGGCTGTCTGTGGGGAACCTGTGGGGCAAGGTGGGGACCCAGCACCACACACACACACCCACGCCACACGGGACCAGAGGTGCCAACACAGGGCCCTCGAAACCCCAGGGGCTCAACAGATACTCTGCTTGTCTCCAGAGACAGGCGCCCAGCACTGCACCTCGCCCCGCGCTGCCACCCCAACCACGCCTGGGCCTGCTGAACCGCAAAGGTCACCTCTGGAAGTCACAGGCGAGCAGCTGAGCTCTGTCAGTCACAAACCACGAGCGCGTGGAGACCGCCATCCTACCAACACACACACGGCCCCCAGGGCAAGGCCTGTTGCCCCCTTTACCTTCTGGGGTCCTGGATGGTGACATGAGGAAGTATCCCCTTCGCACCTCAGAAAGCTATGGCCCCATTTCACACATCCCAAGGAAAAGCCAGGCCTTCCCAGCCCTGGGGAAGAAGACGCCACACCATCTGCCCCCAGCTTGGCCCCAGTGTCCTCAGAAGCTGGCACCAGACCCACGCCCGATCTCCCAGCATCTGCCAGGGAAGGGTCCCATGGCTGGGTCGCATCGCGCTGCCCCCGGTTTAGACCCTCCTGCCACCCAGCGGGCAGTGCAGATGGCAGGCTCTGCGCAGGCCCAGGACACAGCGGGTCCGCACGCTGCACTCACATCTCGATGTTCTCATGGTACTGCCGGGTGTCCGAGGGCTGGTTGTAGAGCGGCTGCGAGGAAGAGAGAGGCATCGGTCACCATCAGCCACCGGGGCGACAACCTGCCAGCCCAGCAACAGCCACCCAGGCCCAGGAGGTGCCAGGAGTGACCGAGTACAGGAGTGGGCTGCTGTCCTGGCCCCTAGAGCCATGAGCACCTGGAGGCTCAGGGCTCAGAGCAGCGCCAGAGTGAAGACATGGCTTGCCGGCCGCAGAGTGCCTGCGCTCAGACCTGCAGGGACCACGGCGCAGCCAGGGACACACACTGGGCAGGGAGACCGAGGCAGCACCCCAGGGAGGAGACTACTTGGTGCCTGCCGGCCCCACAGGTGCCCAGATCCCTGGGCACTGGCCTCACGGCGCTGCTCTGCTAGCAGCCAATTGGAGCAGGTGGGCATTGGACACAGAGGACCCAACCCCACAAGGCAGCAGGTGGCTGCAGGGCATGCGCCAATCAGGCGATCTAGGGTCCCCATGTCCCGGCCCGGATGGCAGTGCTGTGCTGAGAGACAGTGGCCAACTGTGGGCTCAAACCCTGACGCTGCCTGAGTGAGTTACTGAATCCACGGGGGCCTTGGTTTCCCTCTTGTGTAAAATGGAGCGATGCTCACAGGCTGGGAGGACACTCCTGAGCACCGAGCCCAGGGCCAGGCAGACTGCGTGCCCTCCAGGAAGCGTCCGTGTCCTGTTGTCACCAGGGATAGGTCCACGCCTCCCAGACTCTCCCACACCCTGGCTGGCACACTGACAGGAGAGCTGCCAGCGTAGAAGAGCCGGCATCCCCGGCAGACCCTGGGGACGAGCACACGGAGGCCACGTCGACAGAAGAGCCCCACGGGCTCCTTAACTGGAGGGATACAGCAATGGAGGGCACTTCAGGCCACTCATGGAGAGAACTGCCCCAATTTTACAGACAGAAACATCAAGTCCTCAAGAGGCAAAAGTGTCTATGCACAGCTGGTGGGAGATAGGTGAAGCAGAAATTCACCTGGGAGGGGCTCACTGTGCTTCCTGGGCTGGGGCAACAAGGTTCCACAGCCATCACCTCTACCACAGCGTGGCTCCACACTCAGCCACTCCCCTAGGACATGAGGTCACAGGCCACCAGCCCACGATGTCCCAAGCCCAGGGGCCTGGGCAGGAAGGACACGAAGAGCCCACACTGGGCTCACTGCAGAGCCTCCTGGGGAGATGAGGCCTGAAGTCCCTCGGGAGGAGGCAAATCCCAGCTCGGGGGACTGGGGGACCCTGCCTGGTCCTTTATGTCCCTCCACGGGCCAAGGAACTGCAGGCCAGGGGGAAGGACCACACTCTCACGCTCAGGTTCTCCCTCACCAGCTCCCAGGTGAGAGCCTGGACAGGTGCCTTGGGCATTTGAGCCTGTTTTTCCAACTAAAGAATGGGCACAAGGCAAAGAGGACCCATTCACCAGGGTTGAGTGGCCCAGAACATTCTGGACACAGAGACTGCTGTGAGCCTGTTTCTCATGAAAGTGACAAGTAGCCTGAGGGGCCAAGAGGGCCTAAGAAACCCAACACACAGGCCTGGGGGCACGTGACAGGCAACGGCCCGAGAATACAACTGCAGGTGGCAGCAGGCCAATCTAGGGTCTATCGTCCCCTTGGCAATGTGCCCCACCTGCCTCTGATCCAACCAGGCTGGGGAGCAGGGCCCCTTAGTACACCCAGGCAGCAGGAGATGAGGCTCTGGGAGCTCCCTGTCACCACGGCAACAGGTCCAGTGACCATCTCAGAAGGGACTGGAGAGGCAGAGTGGGAAATACTGCCAAGGGGACAACAGGGCCAAAGGGAACCCAGGCCCCTCATCCTCCAGAGGCCAGGGTCAGGCGGGGGCGCCAGGCAACCTCCAGGCCGTGGGAGGGCGGTGCTGCGGCGGCCCTGCCGTCTCTGCTGAGAGGGGTCGCAGAGCACTTCGTGCCGCCCCAGCTCAGAAAGGACGGGGCTGGGGAGACGGCAGGTGCCCTGCAGGCCAGGCTCCAGGCCAGCCTGGGGGCAGGTCCAAGAAGAGACAGGAGTGCGGCTGTCCCTCAGCGGCACTGCTACCAGCTGGAGTCACCCCTGCCCGCACCCCGCTGGTGACACCGAGGGCTTAAAATAACACCTCGGAGCAGGAAGGAAGCAGTGACTCAGAGCAGCAGCAACAGCGAGGTCACAGTGGCCGCCCACCGCCACCTCCACCCTGGCCAGCATGACCAGCACGACCCCCATGGGTTCAGGGACCCAGGAGTGGCAAATCCTGGGGCCACCTACAGCCAGTGTCCCTTTCAGGCAACCCCTACCCAGGGCTGCTATGGGAGAGACCCCAGAACTGGTTCCTGACCGGGCCGCTGGCGCCCAGGGCTGGGAGAGACCGAGTGGGCGTAGCCGCTCCCGCCCGCTGCACAGACCCTGCCCCTCTCCTGCACTGTGGCCAGGGCACACACTGCCCTCCTGGAACCTTGCCCAGCAAACAGCCATGTGGACATCTCCCTGACACCCCGTCCAACCACCCAGCCCATGGCTCCTGTGTCCCGGCCTTCCCACAGCCTGGCCCCTCCTCAAAGATCCGGTGCCTCAGCGGACACCCCCGTCCCACAGCCCCTGGGACCCAGGGCTACCACTGGGGCTGGAACAGCCCTGTCCCTGCTTCTGAGCAGCAAGCTAAGGGCTGTGTCTGTCTCCCCATCAAGAGGGAATGTTGGCGTCTGGAGAATCCAACGAGGTACCTCCAGTCCTGCCTTCGCCATCTGGCGAGAGAAGCTGCAGCAGGACACGGCTTGCAGGTGGGACCCTTAAAATGGTTCTGTGCACTGCCAGGCAGAGGGGCGTGGGCCTGGGGACAGGACCTCACCCCATCCTGGGCACCTGGCACCCAGAGAAACCCACTGGCCAGCAGCTCCGTAAGAACCGCCCTCACTGCGTCTCCCAAGTGCTGTGCCGAGTGATGCTCTGGGGGCCCCAAGTGCCACCCAGACCTCACGCGGCCCACGTCCACTTCCCAGACCTACAGTGCAAGGGAGGCAAGTTTCCTTGCCATAGCTGCACAGCAGGTACCCAGGGCAAGGCCCAGACCCGGACATCACCTGGAGCACAACGCTCGGCCGAAATCCCCAGCCACACGACAGCCGTGCCTGGCCCTGTCTGCCACTGTACCCACAGCTCCATCGACCCTAAGGGGGCGGCTGTGGGGGCCCGAGAGACTCCTGGGCCTGCCCCAGACCAGCCCCATGAGGCCCCGTCTCATCTGCAGGCCAAGTGGGACAACAGCAGTAACGGCAGCGGGAGGCCGCAGGGGCGCGGCCTCGGCCCCGCAGAGCCCGGCACCCGCTTTCCTTTACTGGTTCCGCCTCACACGGGAAGCCGAGGCCCAGAGCGGCTTAGGCAGACCTGGAAGCGGAACCAGAGGGACACAGAAGCTGGATTCCACATGTGGCGGGTGGCCCACGCGCTCAGTGCCGGGCACGATGCCCTGCGGCCTCCCCTGCTATCTCTCTGGCCTCTTATCAGGAGGGGGCGCTTCCGCCTCCTCACCAAGGCTGCCGGGTCGGTCAGCACTGGGCTGAGACTGACTTCCTCCTCCTCCTCCACCTCCTCCTCCCACCGCCCTGCACCCCCCACCCGCCCAACTCACCAGCTCCACCTGGGGCCCCAGGCCCTCCAGGATGCGATGGGCTGCCTCTGCCTTCTTCTGTGGTGAACGAGAACACAGGATAGATTAGAAACAGGGCCTCCTGGAGCGGCAGGCAGCTGGCAGCCCTGGCACACAGGCCAAGGCCGAGGTAGGACCCACAGCCCTCCCTGCTGCACACATCAAGGGCCCAGCTCCTCACCCAGAGTCCAGGGCTCCGGGCTCCCCACACCCCTGGCTCCCCGCACTCCGAGCTCGTGGGCTGGGGCAGGGTAGCTCCTCGCGCCGGCGGAGCACATGCAGCAGCTCAGAGCTGCGCAGGCGAGGAAAGAGGAGAGGAACGGGCGCACGGGATGGCCCCCCAGGCCCTGTGCTCCACAATCACGTGCCTCTCCCAGCTGCCCGCCGCCTCCCTCTGGTCTCCCCAGCTGGACCCAGACATATTGGGAAGACAGCCACGTGCAGCGGACAAGGCTCCCTGCACACATTCTACACAGGCAGGACCGGGCCACCGGGCCTGCACCATGAAGGCAACATTGTGCCTGTCGGCTGGGCACGTGGGGCAGGGCTGTGGCAGTGAGAGGGCGGAGGGGCAAAAGTGGGCAGCACAGGGACATCTGTCTCACAATACTGCAGCCCCATTGGGGGGTAGGGGTCCCCAGACACTGTACTAGAGCCACCCTTGGGGAGGTCAGCCCAGAACCCAGCACACACCAGGGGAAGCAGACAAGGAAGACCCGAGGGCACCCCACAGTGTCCCCGGTCAGGTCAGGACCCAGAGATGGCCAGAGAGCAAAGGGGATGCCTCGCGGGCTGCTGGCCTCAGGAAGAAGACTGCAGCGACCACACACACGGCTCGGGCTGGCCCACACACACGTATGTCACACAAGCACACAGAAGCAATACACACGTGTGCATAGCCACACATGCATCCACATGCAAGTCCACCAGGGCTGGACTCAGCTGATGTCTTGTATGCCAGGCAGGGCCCCTGGTCCTCACCATCCTGCTGCCCAGCCTCAGGGCTCGCCATGGGAAATGGCACCCACCTGCCCACGGTGTGCTCTCCCCAACACCTGCCCAGGGACAGTCGTCCCTGCCCATCTCTGCCTGCAGCGCCTTCTCCCCAAAGCCTCCACCTCCTGCCAATCCACTTCAGAGCCAAAGGTGCCAACCCTCTCCAGGCCTCACGCACACGCTGACCTCCCAGCTCCTCTCCTGGTGCCAGGCCTCCAGGCTGGGCTGGCAGTCTTGCCCGCACCCGCCATCTGTGCGCACCTGCGCCACCCGCACGGCAGCCCCGAGACTGGAGAGCCTGGCACAGCGGGGCCTCGCACACGGCTCGGAATAGATAATGAGCCAGCGGCACAGAAGGGCAGGCGGCCCTGCCCGGTGGGAGGCCACGTCTCCCTGGCTCAGCGCTCAGCACTCACACACACGCCGCCCCACCTCCCTCCTGCAGGAAAGCAGCAGGAAAAGAGGCAGATTAAAATTTAATCCCCTTGATCCCCCAAGGGGCTCCCCATCCTGGCTGCTCCTGCTACAGGCGGCCAAGGGCTCCCCGCTACCAGACACCAGCTTCTGCAGCTTAGCTTGGGCAGGGGCTGCTCCAGGCCCACACCCCCAAACAGGGAGCTCTCAGGGCAGCCCGGTCAGCCCTGCCCCTCCCTCCTCCCCACTGCCCCTGCAGCTGTCGCTGGACCCTTCCTGAGCACACTCCCAGCTGGCAGGGGTCTAGGGGCTGTGGAGTCAGCTGAGAATAACAGAGCCAAAGCCACCACCCTCGGAGACCTTCCTGCCCTTCCTCAGCAGGACAAACGGGGGCTCAGGCCAAGGGAAATAGGGGGGCCGGCAGGAGGGGCCACGGACCTACAGCACAGCTGCTGGAGACAGCAGTACCTGCTCTCCCACCTGGGGTCAAGGGCCCTCCCCGCTCACTCCTTCGCCACCTCGACAGCGCCCTGCCTCTGAGCATCAGCTGCCGAATAACGACATGCTTCGTTCCGGTGGGGCAGAACCGGAACCGCACGACGCATGGCAGAAACAGGAGTGAAAGAACAAGGCTGAGACGGTGCCAGCAAGCCTGTCCTTGCTGCCCGGCACCGCCCGCAGGGCCCAGGCACAGACACAGCTCCAGTCACTGCCACTCCACAGTCAGGACGCTGAGGAGCACACCCAAGGTCACAGCCAGGGAGGAGCCATGAGACCCTGGGCAGCCTCCCGTACTTGGACAGTAGTTAGTGTCGTGCTGGGGGAGGGGCCAGTGCAGCCCGAAGAGGAACGTCCAGAGGGGGCATGATGAAAGGCGGCTTTCAGACACCCGGCTGCCCAGGGCCGCCTGCTGCAGGACAACAGCCTGTGGTGAGACGAGGGTCTGGGTCTAGGCCTCCCTAGCTGGGTGACTAGACCAGTCACCTCACCTCTCTGGGCCTCAGTTTCCCTATGTTTAAAACAGGAATGAGCATAGCACTGGCTCCTACAGGATGGGCAGGCAGGGGCTGCCAACGGACTCTGTGCTATTGCTAGTGATGTCACCGTGACATCTGCATTACAGGGTCACAGTAACACAGTACCTGGAGTGCCCGCCTATCCCTTCAGTCCGATGCCTGTGTGTTCCTGTTGCAGGGCCCCAGGCTGGACACGGCGGGCAGGGCCACCCACCCCACAACATGTCAGCGGCCCTTGGGCAGCAGGACAGCTGATCTCACTACACAGTCGGGAGAGAGGCAGCCGCCCAGGGGAGCGGGAGGGGCATACCCGGTTCTCATCATAGATGATCTGCACCAGGCTTCGGTGCTTTGACTCGATAGGCGGAGGCGACACGGGCTTCTCGGGCTCGGGCGGCTTGGCGGCCTCCTCCTCCAGCTGTTGCTGTGGGAAGAGGACAGCAGGAGGGTGAGCCTGGCGCTTGGGCGGAGGAAGCGCAGCCCTGCAGGGCCGCAGCTCAACCCACACCAGCACAGGAAGTCAGGCTGCTTCCCACTTCCTCTGAGTCCCTGGGGACTCCTCGCCTGCAGAGGGAGGCCTGGCCTCCAGATGCTGCCCTCCAGATGTGCACCCAGCCCGATGGCCTCAGCTTCCTCATCTGTAGGGAGGGGCTGATCCGTCCTCTCCACTGGGGTCACAGTAGGGATGAAAGACTCCTGTACGGAAGCACTGTGACGGGCAACAAGAGGTCACACGCTCCTTCATGGCAGTCCTGCCAAGGTCCACGTGTGGGGAGGGGCCGCCGGCTCTGCCCAGCAGGGCACTGCATTCACCCTGGGGAGTGGCTCAACTTCCTGAGTCTCTTTCCCATCTGGAAACGAGGGTCATGAAAGGAAGCCTTCACCCTGGCGAGAACCAAAGAAGCTGAGGCCTGCAGTGCGCTCTCAGCCAGCGCCACTAAACAGTTCAGCTCCACCCTCCTGATCACACTACCACCATCTTCATCATCATCACCACCATCATCACCATCATCACCATCACCACCACCACCA
>PVIR01008427.1:0-37408 GCA_004026965.1 Petromus typicus
AAAAAATGCACCAAATCATCTAGACTGTGCACCAGGATCAAGAAGGATCCATCCCAAGGATGCAGGGATGTTTCACCATATGCAAATCATTAAATGTAATACACCATGTCAACAGAGCCAAAAACAAAAGCTACATGATCATCTCAACAGATGCAGAAAAAGCATTTGACAAAGTCCACCACCCATTCATGATAAACACCCTACAGAAAACTGGGATGGATGGTCTTCATCAATCGTATGCAAAGCCGTCTATGACAAACCAATAGACAACATCATACTAAATGGATGAAAACTGAAAATTTTCCCTCTGAAATCAGGAACAAGACAAGGATGTTTACTACCATCATTTGTATTCAATATAGTTCTGGAAACATTAGCCAGAACAGTTAGATAAGAGAAAAATAAAAGGAATAAGGATAGAAAATGAAGAAGGTAAATTATTATTATTTGTGGATGACATAATACTCTACACAGAAGACTCCCAAAACTCAAAAAAAAAAAATTTCTAGACTTAACCAAATGCAGTGGCATAGCTGGATACAAAGTGAACACTCAAAAATCAGTAGCATTCCTGTACACAAATAACATACTCACTCAGAGAAATTAGGAAAACCATACCTTTCACAATGGTATCTACAAGATGAAATACTTGGGAGTCAGTCCAGTAAAGGAAGTACAGACCTTCCCATGGAAACCTACAATACTCTAAAAAATGAGATCAAAGAGGATATCACACAATAGAAAGATATCCCTCCTTCTTGTGAAGGAAGAACGAGTATAGTGAAAATGGCTGCACTCCCAAGATTACCGTACAGATATAATGCAATCCCAATCAAAACACCAACAGCACACCTCATAGAATTAGAGAAAACAATCCCAAAATTAATTTGGAGCCAGAAGAAACTTACAACAGCAACAGTAATTCTAGGCAATAAAGGCAAGGCAGGGGCATCACAATCTGTGACTTGAAACTACACTACAAAACTACTGTGTTAAAAACAACATGATAAGGCTAGGTGTGGTAGCTCATGCCTGTAATTACAGCACTCAGGAGGCAGAGGCAGGAGGATTGCGAGTTTGAGGCTGAGTTCAGGACCAGCCTGAACTACAAAGCGAGATCCTGTCTCAAAAAACTACACATACACACACACACAAAACCCCAGCATGGGACTGGCAAAAAGACAGATCCAAGGATCAGTGGAACAAATTAGAATAGCAGAAACATCTCCAAACGTACTTATCCACCTCATTACTAAGAAAGGAGTCAACTACCTCCACTGGATAACCTCTTCAATAAATGTGGCTGGAAAAACTGGCTTTCCACGTACTGAAGGTTAAAACTGGACCAATACCTTTCACCATACGCTATACTAAAACTGAAATAGATCAAAGCTGTAAATATTAAAACAAAAACACTAAGACTGCTCAAAGACAGAATAGGTAGAACTTTTGAAGACAATGGTGTAGACAGAGAGTTTATGAAGAAAACTCTGGTCACACAGGAAATATCACCAAGATCAACAACTGGGATCTCACCTTATTAAAAAGCTTGTGAACAACAGAAGAAACCACCAGTGTAGTGAGGAAAGACAGCTATAGTGTGGAAAAAAAACATTTTCTAATGGTTCCTCAAAGGCTAATGAATATATGAAGAACTCAGAAAAAAGCAGAACCCTAAATTTATTTTTAATTGATCTTACTGGTATATTTTATATCCACATCGTGATCACAATCAACATTGAGGATTTATAGCAGTACATGGCATAACTTAATTCTCTTTTCTCCCCATTTCCCTGCCCGCCCCACAACCCCCTGCCCTCTATGCACATATGCTTTGCTTCCTTTTCTGCCATCAAAATTTTCTTTTCCTTCTTTCCCTCCCCCTACCCCTTCTCCCTTCGAATGTTTTCTATTTCACAATGTCTGTCATACATTCTAGAACTAATGTATGTCTTCAGTTTCTCATGCTAGAGAAGAGATATGGTATTTACACATCTGTGACCTATTTATTTCACTTATGAGTATGTCCTCAAGGTGCATCCATTTGAGTATAAATGACTCAAATTCATCATTCTTTATGGCAGAGTAATATTTGATTTCATATATAGAAGCCTAAATTTAAAGACACAGTCAAAAAATGGACATCTGAAATGAACAGACGTTTCTCAGACAGAGAAGTAGAAACAGCAAATAAACATATGAAAAATGTTTAACATCATTGGTCATTCAAGAATGCAAATGAAAATAGTACTGAGATTCCACCTCACTCCAAGAAGAATGGCCGCCATCATGAAATCAACCAACAGCAAATGCCAGTGGGGCTATAGGGAGAATGTAGAAATGTAGACTGGTGCAACCACTGTGGAAATCGGTGTGGAGATTCCTCAAAAAATTAAAAGTAGAGGTTCCATTTGATCTTCCCAAGAGAATTAAAAGCATTATACCATAGTTATGTATGCACAGCCATATATCAGTAGAACAGTTCTTAAGAGCTAAATATTAGGAACAACCCAAATGCCCACCAACCAATGAATGGCGAAAGAAAATGTGTTTTTTGTGTACATTAGAGTACTACTCTGCCATAAAGAATTATAAACTTGAGACATTTCTAGTTTAGTGGATCCACCTTGAGATTATACCCTCAGTGAAATACGTCGGATGCATGTTCAGATGTGGTATTCTCCCTCTGATGTGAGAAACGGAGTGAGTAAATAAGGACTAAAATGCACAACTGACCCTGTAAAGTAGGAAGAAAATGTTCAAATGGGAAGGGGAACAGGAAGGGGAAAGAAAAGGAGAAAAGGCAAAAACAGAGAATGGAAGGAAAAAAAGGAAATAGCTTTTGTAAATGAGGAGGGGAGGGTGGGTTGGGCTCAGCTGTGGGGATTACAGGCGCCCCAGCCACAATGGAGGCCAGGGGGAGTCTGGCCTCGAAGTCTGTCATGCCAGATGAGAGAGGGAGTGGGTGTTTCTCTAGATGCCAACAGCACCAGATACCACTATTTGTATAATAAATGTTAGTGTCCCTCCGCATTTTTTCCATTTTGTGTCATTTCTCTTTATAATGGACATTGGCATAATTCAGTTCATGAGATTCCAGTCTGTCCAGGCCTCTTCCTTTTAGGTGGTTGTGAGTCCCTGATCCTCGCCTTCTGTGGAGCGAGCTATTTGGACCCCAGGTTCCTCCAGGTCAGACAGGCAGTGGACCTTGTGAACAGTGGGTTGCTCACCTGCCCTGTGCGCTGTGAGCCCTAACTTTTGCAGCTGCTTCCAGTTTGGAAGCAGAACAGAGATGCAGCTCACTCAGCGGGCTCCCTGGGGCCTGGGCTGGAAGCCAGGGCTCATTACAGCCTGTCCTCTGCCTGGGGTGTGCCCAGGAGCTGCTGTGCCAGGCCTCATTAGGATCCTCCGGAATCCAGGCTGAGTCCTCAGGGGCCTTGTCGTCCATCTCACAGTGTCTGATGAGCCCATTAGAGGCTCTGTAACAAGGCAAGTGTTTCCAGACTATGAGCTGCCAAGGGGATTTGAAGGAAGAGCTCAGGGGAGCAGCTACTTCAGGAATGAGAAAAACAAGCCTGCCGAAGGTGGCAGCTGACTGGTTGGGACAGGCTGGGGTGGAAGGCGAGCAGCCCACGTATCTTGTGTGTGGAAATGGCCCTGGTATGAGCCGGAGAACCTTCCAGGGTACCAGCCGGCGGCAGTGTAGTATCCAGACAGACACTGAGCAGCGGGAAGCACTGGTAGGATTTGACCCTTTCTGAGCACTCCTTATTCAGCACAATTAACTCTCAGAAAGTTAATGGAAATTATAAGAGCACTTCAAATGCTTGGCTGACGTCAGGGTCCTTGAATACATCGCCAATCACATTAAAACTGTATTGGCCTAAGAGCGAACAAGCACACAAGTCTCTTCCCTTCCCTGCCCCACGTCTAAGTACATAACACCAGGGTCTGTGTGTGAAAAGTAAGAAATGTGAGATAATTTGGAAAACCAAGAGAGAACGTCAGTGGCAAGTGGGTAGTTTGAAGAGTTCTTCAGAAAGAAAAAGATCTATGCAGTAACCAGTATGGTGCAGCCCAAAGGCAGAGGGTATAGGAGTAGGGGTCTGAGAGATATGCTGGGCCAGACTGTGACTGGAGACTGTCCCACCCGTGCTTTCCTGTGGTGCACAGCAGAGGATCTGTCTCAGTTTCAAGGGCCTCTGTGGGGTGTGGACCCAGAGAAGTAGGCAGCCCGGAAGCCTTCACTCTGCCACAATCGGTTCATCATATAAACAACAAGGTAAGTGTATATTATGTAGCGCAGAAAAATAAACAGATCTAAAACAAACCAAAACAAAGCGACCAAGGACAAAAGAAGTCCTGGTAAAAACTAAGAAAGTAAAACATATTTTGAAGCCTCGTGACTTTTGATGAAGAATGCAATACAGTGTTGTTTCTAAATGAAGTCTAGTTCCAAAATGATGATAGCAGTTGAGTGCTAGGTTAATGGAAAGAACATGGGAATATCTTTGCTTCTTGATAAAAGAAAATTCATAAATACAAAATGCAACATATTAAAAATTTAGCCAGAAGAATGGAAATGTGTAATTTACAAATTCTGAAAGGGTAGAATAAATATTTTCAGTTATTTGTACAAAACTTGATAAGAGAAAACTTAAGAGAAACCATGAACGTAAAATGTGAAAAAATAAGTCATGAATTTTAACATATCAGAAAAGCTCCACAAAGATAAATGTCATAAACAAAGCTATTTTATTCAAAATGATAAGGAAAAAAATCCTATGTGACTTTTGATCCTTTACGGGCCAGATACAGCTAAAACAAAATGACACAGGAAATTCAGAAAACAAAGAAAGGAGCACAATACAGCAAAAATTCTGCTTTCAAAATAGAAAAAGCACTTCACACAAACTTTCCTCCTGAACTATGAACCAATTTACAATATTTTTAAATTATCCAAAAGCACTAGACAGTTATTAGGATAGTAAGAGTTTGGGGCTGAGGTGGGGACACAGCCGAGGCCAAGGTGGGTGCAATGAAAGTTCCCTGGAGCTTCTGCTCTTGAGGGCAGAGCTGATGCTGAGATGTGGGAATGATGGGCGCTCATGGACCTGGAGGACAGAACGGACCTGAGTAGGAGGCAGTTGGAGGACTGTGCTGGAGACAGCACAACGTGGAAGGGCAGCAGAGCCCAAAGGGCTGTGATGGAACTTTTCCATCGCCTGACTCCAGTCTCCTAGTCTCTGTTCTGACACATGTGATCAGGAGTGTCTGGTATGACTGCTGACTAGAAGCAAAAGTATCTTGCTGAAGTAAGTGCAGGGTGGTCAGTATCATCCAGAGCCTCAAAACACCCACACATTTAAACAACGTGTTGTTAGTCAATCAAAAGGAGCCAGTTATCCAGAAAAGCAAGACAGAAAACAAAGAACAAAGTAGACATTGGAAATACAGCCATGAAGATAGCATAGACTTTAACACAAGTATCAGTATGGTCAAGGAATTCATAGAACATTTGAGGAATTAACACTATGAATTTAAAATAAAATAATGGCAAAAAAATTGGAAAAGTAAGTGGATGGGTCCACTGGCCAATCTGATATAGCTGAAGAGAGAATTAGTAAGGTTTACATACAGGTTAAGACACATTTAATCATGAAATAACAAAATAATGGTTAAGCGGTGTAAATATGAAGTGCTCCTCAAAGACCCATGGAAGGAGGGAGACCGCGATTTGCCATTTTCAGAGGTAGGGCCTACAGAGATGTTTGCATCGCCATGATGCTAACCTCGCAGGCAGATTTATCATCTGATGAGTTCATAGCTGGATGGCCTATTGGGCGGTGGCCCAGATGGAGGACGTAGGTCGTGGAGATGTCTTTAAAGGGCAGATCTGGTCCCCGCCCATTCCTCTCCAATCTCTGCTCTCTGCTTCCTGCCTGCCATGAGCTGAGCTCTTCGCTCCACCACATCTTTCTGCCATGATGTTTGTCTCATCATAGACCCTGGCAATGGAGCCAGCTGACTATGGGCTGAAACTTTGAGTCTCTGAGCCAGAATGTGCTTCCTTCTTTTAGGTTGTTGACTAACGTGACAACAAAAGTACTAGAAAGGAATAAGAGACCTAGGCGACCAGGAAACAAGGTTAAAATATGTATCTGATTTGAGTCCTTGAATGAAGGACTGAGACTGGACTGTGAGAATATTTGAGGAAGTCACATAAGATTTTTTTATAATTATTGAAACATGAAGTAGGATACTTTTAAAAAACTAGATATTCATGACACAGTTAACATCATTAATATAAGATTAAAAAGGAAATTGTAAAGGAAGCCATAGGAAAAAATCTTATCTTCACGGGACAATTATTTGCATTTTTGGTGAAAATAATGAAAAGCCTCTCAAGAAATTACTAGAAAAGCAAATGCAACCCAAAGAAAGTAGAAGAAAAGAAATAAAGACAAGAACAGAAATTAGTGAAATAGGTAAGAAATGCTCAATAAAAAGGACCAGCCACATAAAGATTTGTTTTTCATAAAGGCTAATGAAAACAACAAGAGGATAGCACAAGCAAATCATGCCAACTGAAGTTTAGATGCACAGGAAAAATATCCCTACCATGTGTTAGCCTTGCCAACAAAGTGAAGTTAAAGAGCCAAGTGAATATACACAGATTAACAACATGTTAAATTTTACATGTAGAAAAATTCTAGACTATCATTGTAGAAAAAAACCCAGAAGCAGTGGTAGAAGATTATGGGCAAATTCACCTCATGACCCCAGCGTAGCTCAGAGCTTCATGTGCTCAGAGGTCAGGACAAAGAATAGAACAAGGTCTACACAGTCCCTCAGAGTTCCTCATGGTCCCTCAGAGCTTACACATGGGACTGTTTGGGAGAGAATCTGGCCCTCAGAAGTGGGAATGCGTGGCTGAGTGTGGGTGAAGCCGAAGAGAAATAGCCTCAACATAGACATAATTTGGAAGATTACTGTAAGTCCACCATCATATTAGTAGATTTAAACAATTATTTATGGGCTAAGCTATTAAAGACAATTCCACCAAACACGGAAAAATGAACAATACAATTATTAAGTCTGATCTTCAAGAACATGCATACGTTTCTGCATCAGACCTTTAGGACGTTTTCCTTAACCTCTCAGGCTCTTTACAGAAATGCTGTTTGTCTCTGTCCCTCCTTGACATTCTTGGGTCCTCTCTGCTTCCTCCTCAGGGTCAGCTTCCTGCTACCTGAAGAGCCACTCTGGTGCATCTTTGACTGGACACCAGCTGACCACACATTCTCACAGTTTTAATTTTTGGTACATATTTTTATTTCACCCTCAATCCTTTTTATTTAAAATTTTTTGAATCGAAATTTTTTGAAAATTTAAAATTTTTTGAATTCTTACATCATTTAAAATTTAGGTTCTGTTATTTGAAAGTGTGCATTGCTCCGTGGGCTCCGGTGAGGTTTGCTGAGACTCCTGCCACATGCACAGTGACTGCAGCCTGGGTTCCGCTTCCTCGTTACTTCCGTTTTGCTTGGAAATGCAGAAGCATTTCTATCCAGCAACAGCCACTGGAGCTGAGCCGTGGCTGTCACCTTTGTCTTTGACATTCTCCCCAGACGTGGCCTTCCTCATTGTCCTCCCAGTCCTGCACCCATACGCCAAGCCAGCACTCATCAAAAGGAGGTACTGAGATGTTTCCGGTAGGCAGAATACAATTTTCCTTTACCACTGTTTCCAGAAAAATGGAAGGCTGTATTTTTATCTGTGGCAGTGAAACGTATTCTTGCATATTTACTTCGTGAAGAAAAAGCATTACCGAGGAAAGAAAGGAGCTCAGGAGCCAGTATGCCACCATCACGGGTCAGAACCATGTGAAGAAGCTCTACAGTAAGAAATCATTGAACAAAAAAACCAAAACAAAGTTAACATCTTAAGATGGTTGAATTATTGTATAAATGAATAAAATGGTAACGCTTCTATAAAATGAAACTAAAGCTAGTGTTAAGTTAAAAATGTCACAAAAGTAGCTCCACAAATAAGAAGCTCATGTGGCCACATGCCATGGCTTGCATATTTACAGCCACTCTGAAGCTCACGTCCTGACTTCACTTCCTTGACCATGGCGTGCAGAGCCAGGGCCTTTCAGAGGCGCGTTCCTGATCAGGAGGCACCGCAGGTGAGCGGGGCTTCTCTACAACTCTGTGCATTTCAGTCTTTCTGGCTGTCACAGCCTTGGAATGCTGCACCATGATCAGAAACCTTCAGCCTCCAGGACTGTGAGAAATCAGCTACAATTGTTTGTAAGCATGGCAGTGTGACAGACAAGGATGAAATGACAATATGTGTTTAACTGAATTCAAACTTTTAACATGCAAATCAAAATAATGACATAACTTCCTGTGTAACGGTTTAAATATTTAAAGTTTTCCAATATCTCTGGAGGATTGAAGCAGTAATTCTGGAGAGAGTGGCAATCGGTGGATAATGTACTAATGAAGGATTTTAGTGCCGTTTATCAAAATGTTAAATTTCTCACAAATGTCCCCTGTTAAGCATTTACCCAACAGTATACTCATAAAACTACACTGAAAGCACAGACCAAGGGTATTCACCGGAGTATTGTCTGTAATGATAATGGTAAAACAAGAAATGACCTAAGTGGCCTTCAGCGAGGTCCCGCAGTGAGATGGGTGCTGTCTGGCCTCTCCAGAGAGCGACACCAGCGCATCGCGGTGACTCTGTGTGACACCCAGGGGTGGATGTGCCATTGGACATTTCTCAAGACACAGAGGCCACGCCCTCAGCGACCTCTCCCACATGCCCTAGGCTTTCTGCCAAGCATGTCCTTCAGTGGGAAGACACACCAGCAAACAGGATGGCCACGACCTTGGAGACCTTCAGTTAAGCAGCCGTGTTACTTACCTATGTTATTACAGGAGTGTCTGTTTGCGATATATCACACTCCCCACGGGGAGTGGATACATGTACATACCGCATCTGACTATTTAAATCTCCCTTCTCTCCCTCTTCCTCCTCATTCCCTTCATCTTTTGGTTTGCTTGGGGGGGGTTATTGTTGTTGTTTGTTTGTTTTGCTGCACCGGGGATTGAATGCAGGCCCTTATGCTTCCAAAGTAGGCGTAGTAACTCTTGAGCTAAATCCTTGGCCCATTTTCTTTGCTTTTGCAAATGATCTACCTCCCTCTTCTACAATCTTTCGTCCTGCTTTTCGATGGACACTGGTTTCGCACACAAGAGAAGGCGTGAGGTATCTGAGCTTACGTCTGATTTCTCTCACTGAGCACGATGGTCTCCAGGGAGCCCACGCTTCTCCAGATGACTAGCGTTCATCATTCTTCACTCCTCTTTTCTATAAGACCAAAGCTCCTCCCAGAATAACTGCAATTCAGAAAGCGCAGCGCCCAGCCCAGGGCTGGGCACGGGGGTCAGCGCCCTCCCGGCGAGCTCGGAGTGCGGGGCCTGCGAACAGGATGAACAGGGCGAACAGGATGAACAGGGTGAACAGGGCCGCAGGGTGAACAGGGCCGCAGGGCGAACAGGGCCGCAGGGTGAACAGGGCCGCAGGGTGAACAGGGCCGCAGGGCGTGGGCGCCTGGAGCAGGGAGATGAGGTGCAGCGGGCGAGGCCGCCCCGAGAAGGACGTGGCGTGTCCACGCGCTGGCCGGTGACACATGGCTGCCATCCCTTTCGTGCCAGAGAGCCCACAGGAGAGAGTCCGAGTAGCTTGTCAGCGAGGGACGTGCGTGTGGGCAGAGCAGGCGGTGCCACAGCAGCGTCCTGGGGCGACAGGAGCCTGCCAGGGTGCGAGCCCGCGTCCCAGGGCAGGTTGGGCTTCCATCGAAACCCGGGAAGCCCTTTGCCTCTCGTTTCATATTTTTAGTGCCGTGAAAACTGGTTGCTTTGTTCACTTTTACTTTATGATTTTAAAGTCAGCAGATGGAATCGTGAATCATTACTGTGCTATCTTTATGATATTTCTTTATTAGGATGGTTTGATTAAAAGTGAAGGTAATTACAGATGTCCTAATACTCTATTGACTTTCTGCCGGAAACACTGACACCGATGTCACCTGCACACAAATGTAGGTTCTGGAGAATTAACGACCTGCTGAGACGGGCAGCACTTCCAGGGCCAGAGTGAGTCTCTGGTTTCCCTTCCCAGGCCCCAGGGACTTCTGAGCTTTGCCCTGGTGGCCCAGGAGTGAGGGAATCTGACAAGGGGGTGGCGGGGGACCCAGGAGAAGATACAGAGGACTAGAGCCCCCTAATTGGCCATTGGAGGCCTGAGTTCCTGCACTGCTAGGAGCAGAGAGCCCAGCCTGCGGTGACCCGAAGTGCAGGCGTCTGTCCAGCTGATGGGGACAGGAGTGGAGAGAGTCGGAAGCCAGTCTGCCCTCCTACCCCAGAACCCACAGCTTGTGCAGCCAGGACTCTAGCACCGACCCCAGCCACTGCCTACCCACTGCACTGCCCAGGACCCAGCGCTGACCTGAGGTGAAGCCCAGAGGACCCAGTGCCCCATCCAGCACACAGGCGCCAGAGCTGACAGGGTCCAGTGTGCAGCTCGGCCAACACGACAGACAGTTCCCGGGGTGTTCCTTGCAGAACCCTGCCATCTCTTCCACAGCTCAGTGTGAGAGAAAGAAACTGGCACAGCAGAGCTGTGGGCACTGCAGTCAGTGCTGAGCAATGCCATGCTGCACAGGGCACCCACTTCAGTCTAAGAGTTTACAGGGCAGCATGCAGGATGGAGCCATAGTTGGCAAGGAGAATTGAGCTTCTCCTGCAACACCCAGCATGGCTGTCAGCCCAGGCTGTGTACTGGTCTGTGACAGCCCTGCCGCCACCCGGCCTCCTGAGCACTAGCAGGTGCTGTGTGCTTCTGGTTCCAAAACAAACGTCGAACTGCTAGGCAGGTGAAAGAGCTGGAGGGCCATAGGCACAGCACCGGCTTCTCCAGGGGTCACAGTGGGTGACCCAAGACCCCAACAAGGCACTGTCCTGGGAAAGAGCCAGAGACATGAGCTGAGCTTTCGGGACTTGCAGGTGGGTACTGGGAAGATGGGCCAAGTTGGGGACAGCAGGGTGGAGGGTGCAGAGGTCAGCAGGGGTAGGGGTGGGCCAGGACCCTGGGGGCAGCGGGGATGTTACCTGAGCTGATGTCCAAGGCATGCAGAGTAGCCCCTGTCCCATACCCACTGCACCCTCTATTCGAACTGCACCCAGTTCTTAGACCCTGACTGAAAGGACTGTCAGCCCAACTGTGTCCTTCTGCCTCCTCTCAACAGGTGTCAGCTGACCTATCTGTCTTCTTTTTGTCCTCACCTGTGTCTGAATATCTGGGGTACCACAGACCCTTGTCTAGGAGTCATGGGCTGAGAGGGCGAAGGATACGTCCTTCTGCACATCACACCAGTTGTTACTGAGCCACGGTCAGTGCTCACCACTCACAGAGGTGCGTGCCTTGTGGGCACATTGTTAGAGTAAGGAAGGACTTCTCTGGGCAGCTAGCAAACCCAGGAAGACAGGAAGCTGTCACCAGCAGAGGCCTCCTAGAGGACTCTGGGATGTTCAAGGCTTTAGAAGGGAAGCAGGGGGTGGTGTGCAGCACAGAAAGGGGCAGCAGCCCCTCCAGGCATGCAGCAGCACTCTGGAGATGGTGTGCTTATTGGTGGAGGCTTGGTGAACAGGAGGTTCTCACAGCCATTTCCAGGTTAAGGAGAGAGGAGCTGAGGCTCGGCAGTGTGGCGTGGGAATGTGCACAGCTGGTGCTGCTGAGGAGCCAGGGTAGCAGGGAGCTGCTCAGAGGAGGGCACGGGGTGGAGATGGTGCCACCTCCAGAATGCTGCCCTAGCACTTTGAGATGCTCAGCTCTGGATAAGGTTTTGCACTCAACAAAGCAAATTCCTCACAGGGAGGAGTCAGTGCCAACTCAGGGACTGACTGGGTCAATCAGAGAACATTTCCCCTGCCAGGGCAGTGAGCTCATCTGCAAGCGATTCAGGAAGCGGCAGCCTCCTGCTGATGGACAGCATGGCACTGATGGCTTCCTGTGCTCCATGGGACATATGGTCACGGGACTGTGACCTTCGTCTCACTGCCTCTATCATCCTTTCTACCCTACAGTCCCAGCTCAGCCACGATGATGCACAGACATGGGAACCTCTCAGCTAGGCCCTTCGGGGAGTTTGTGCTGGAGAGATTCAGGGGAGGCGTGGAAACCCAGGCCCTGCTCTTTGCCATCTTCCTGGTCCTATACATGGTGACTGTCGTGGGCAACCTCACCATGATTGCAGTCATCACCCTGGATGCCCGCCTGCACTCCCCCATGTACTTCTTCCTCAAGAACCTGTCCTTCCTGGACCTCTGCTACTCCTCTGCCATCACCCCCAAAGCCCTGACCAACTTCTTCTCCTCCTCCAGGGTCATCACATATGCAGGATGTGCCACCCAGCTCTTCTTTTTCTCCTTACTTGTCACCACTGAGGGCTTGCTCCTGGGCGTAATGGCTTATGACCGCTTCGTGGCCATCTGTAATCCTCTGAGCTATGCCATGGCCATGTGCCCTACGAGATGTACCCATCTGGTGATAGGAACCTACTGTGGAGGCTGCCTCAACTCCATCATGCAGACCAGCCTCACCTTCCAGCTTCCCTTCTGCAGCTCCAACCACATCAACCACTTCTTCTGTGATGTGCCCCCCCTGCTACGCCTCGCCTGTGCCGACACGGCTCTCAATGAGCTGGTCATGTTTGGCATCTGTGGGCTCATTATTGTGGGCACTACTCTTGTGGTCCTCATCTCCTATGGCTACATCACAGTGACCATCCTCAGGATGCGCTCAGGGTCGGGGAGACAGAAGGTCTTCTCCACCTGTGGCTCCCACATTACAGCTGTGTCCTTGTTCATTGGGACAGTGTTTGTCATGTACGCACAGCCAGGAGCTGTGGAGTCCATGGAGCAGGGCAAGGTGGTATCCATCTTCTACACGCTGGTCATCCCGATGCTCAACCCCCTCATCTACAGTCTGCGGAATAAGGACGTGAAGGACGCCCTACAGAGGCTGGGACAGAGGCGGGCAGCCCTGTTAAGGGGGGTCAGTGAGTCAGTGTTCTGGAGGTGGAGCAAGGGCATTGCTGTGTGGTGGAGGACACTGATTTCCTTCCTTCTTTTCCTCCATTCTCTCTTTCTCCCTGTTCTCTTCTCTTCCCTTTTCTAGCCTTCTTGCATCCATCCATTCATACAGCACTTCTTGAAAGAGTATCATGGGACATACCTTGAGGATATCCTCATAAGTGAAATAAATAGGGCACAGATAGGTACATATCGCATCTTTTCTCTGGTATGAGAAAATAAAGGTGTAAATGAGTCCTAGAATTGTATGTTATGTATTGTGAAATAGAAAATGCTCAATGTAAAATAGGAAGAAGGGGGGAAATGTTGAGATTGTAACAAAAAAGTAAGGAAACAAATTTTATATATATGGGGGGGCGGTAGGGTGGGTAGGGCTATGGGAAAAAATGAGAATTAAGTTGTGTCTTATACTGGTACAAATCTCCATTATGGAGTGCAATCATGATGTGTATATGTAATGTACCAATAAAGATTAAAAAAAAAAAAGAAAGAATATCATGGGGCAAATATTTACTAAGAAGAACCAGTCATGTTTTTCCTCCCAGAAAATAAATGGTCCAGAAACAGAGCAAGGCACATTGTATCGGGGTACAGGCATATTTATATTTGTTGACATTCAAAAGGATTTTCTTTATGAAAAAGAGTAGATATTTGGGCTTTATGTATCTACTTTCAAAAAAGAAAATTAAAATCTCCGATCGCATTCACATACCAGTTCCCCTTCCAGACCCCACCCAGCTGCAAAGCCAGCCCCATTCCCATGGTCTCTCTCGAGTACCATCTGGAATCCCCCAGCTCTGCTGCTGTCTCTTTCAGCTCATATTTCACATTGCTGCCAGGGATCTGTGTGAGAGGACAATTTAACCAGATGGCTGGCACTCCCCAGGAGGAGCCAAATGTCAGCTGCTGGGTCTGTCTGACAAGCACAATTCTCTTGTGAGGGAGAGAGTCTGAGTGAATGTGGTGATGATTACGTGTACACGGTCAAGTCACGAACTCATAAATGCACAGTCTGGGCAGTCCAGCCCCACTCAAGTGAAAAAGATACCAATTGCCACAATTCCATCCATATACGTTTTATCTTCTTCCCTCCCACTAAGCTCTTGATCAGATGCTGGGCACAGCTGCCCCTGCCTCTGGGGCAGTACCACCTCCATGAGGTAAGTCCACATGACTATCTATATTTCCTTGTTTTTTTCTTGCTGCAAAAGACTGCAACACGGGAAAATACCATATGTCCTCTCTGCAGGGACATGTGCCTGAAGACTTTCCCTTCTTATACTCTCCTTCTCAATGATTTTATATTTCAAAGTAATATGTGAGTTGCTTTTATCATGAACTGTATGTATTTCCATATGTATTTGATTTTGATGCATATTAACCTCCATTTAGACACTAAAAAATCCTACTATCAATGCATTTTCCTAGACTGTACTCTATGAGTTAAGTTTTGTCTGTGTCCTTTCTGATATATGCTGTTTCTTTAACTTTTTGATTTTTTAAAATAAGATACTAAAGTTTTAATAGAACTTATTTTGGAGAGTACAATGGTGATGAGTCTTATTTTATTCTTAAATTTATAATAATAGGTTTATATGCAATCATTAACTGTAATGCAGAAAGCTCCACCCATTTTCTTCACTGATAACCTATGAGAGCACTAAAGTACATTGTGACACTCAAAAAATGACATTATTAGCATCCTCCAATTTTATTCAGTAATTCAGTTTCATATGCGTTCTTTTTGTGATATGTGTATGTGGTTCTGTGCAATCTAAAAACTACTGGAGAAACAATTAAGATGCAGAACACTTTTTCACAAAGACAGGAGAGAGCTGTACCCACCCTCTTTCCTTTCACTCTCACTGAATCTCAACTGCTGATCTTGTCATTTTTAATGATAGTTCTTATTTCAACTGTGACACATGCATAAAGTCACATAGTACGTCATGCTCTGAGACAAGTATTTTAGTTAGTGAGATCCCCTTGAAATCCATACAAATTGTGTATATGTGTGTTACTGCTTGGCATGGAGGAACCATGATATAGAGAAACGTAATATTTTATTCACTCTTTTATCTTTCAGTCTTGATGGACTCACTTATTCTATGAGTTTTGCCTACAATATTTCTATGCCAACAACTGTGTTCCCCACATGGAGGGTTCTTTTCCTTTATTTTCAAAGTGTATGCCTTCATTCCTATTTCGTGACTGATTGCAATGGCTGAGCTCTTAGAACTATATTAGATGAGGGTCACGAGAGCAGATTGCTTCCCTTTTAGAGGGATGCATTCTGTCTTTCTCCAGAAAGTACCATGTACAGCTATAAACCCCTGTCGGTTCTCCTGCAAGCTGAGAAAATTCTCTACTCCTTGTTTGCCGGGAGTATTTATCATCAGTGCGTGTTGAGATTTTGTTCATGGACTATTTTGCATCAATATATATGATCATAGACTTTCCTCCATCCTGCTGATATGTGGCTCGGCTTTTGAACACTAAGCCAGTATTGAACACCTACAATATGCCCCACTTAATCAGAATGGTGTATAATTGTTTTTATGCATTGCTGAATCCAATTTACTCAGATGTTGTTGAGATTCTGGTGTCTAAATTCATGTCCACTCTTTCTGTTTTTGTTCTACTCTTTCTGCCTGGTTTCCAGGAGGGTAATACTATGGCCATTGAGGAAATGCAAAATGTTCTCTTCCCTTTCAAAAACAGGAAAAGTGTAAAACACTGATACTGAATATACAAGGATGTGAAGGAATACCAAAGGCCAAATTAAAATTTTGTTTTTTCACTTTAATGGCCCTGTAGACAGGAATTTGTTTAAAAGAGTATTGTATTCCATTATGTATAGGCACAGAAGCGTATATATTTAAACATATTGCTGTTATTATTTTGAAGAAATAGTTAAATATGTGCATGTTGTTCCAATGTAGATACATATACACTTACATAAACATACATGGCACACTATCAATTTAAAGCCACTGAAATTAAAACTACAAGAATAGACATGAATTACTGCTCTAAAATTAAATAAAGGAAAGTAGGAGCAGCTGTATTAATTTTTAAAACTGTAGTTTTTAGTAGAGCTGGAAAACTCAACATGTCCAAAAGTGGACAGATACAGCCTGTAGAAAATCATTAAGATCACTGTTCAAGTTTAAAAAATAAAAATAATACAAGACTTAGTCTCAGACCACAATGAAATAGTTACATGTCAATAAGACAAAGAGAACTAGAAAATTCCAAACTATATAATGATTTAAAAATATATTTCTCATGAGTCAAATAATTCATTTTAAAATAAACACTATGTTGAACTAAGTGAAATGACAATAAAGTTTATCAGACTTATGAAATGTAGTTAAAGGAAGGATTAGAAGGAAATTTAAAGTATTTCAATGTGCATTATGAAAGCAAATAACCAAAAGTCAATTATCTAAGTCTAGGAAACTAGACCAAGAAGAGAAAATTAAATCTAAAGATGCAGAAAAGAAGAAAAAATTCAAAAGTGTATAAATAAACAAACCTTAAAATAGGAAGGCAATGGAGGAATCAAGAAAACTAAAAATGGTTCTTTGAGGAGACTGACAAAATCAATAATCCTTAGATTAATAAAATTGGTATTCCTTAGGCTAACAGAGAAGGAGAGAATAAGGACACATTCTAAATATGAGAAGCTAAAGAGGGCACATTTCTATATACCCTGTGAAAATTAAATTGATAAAGAAAATAAAGAATAACTCTTTGAAATAGATAACCTAGATGTAATTTGAGAAAACACACACACACCAAATGATCTCAGTGGTCTTTTATTTATTAAAGTAGCTGAGTCAGTAATTAATGACTTTCCCAAACAGATAACTTGGGCTCACATGGGCTCATTGGTGAATTCTACCACATATTTCAGGAAGCAATTACACCCATTCTCTATAATTTCTTTCAGAAGACAGAAGAAAAAATACTAATAGATTCTATGAAAAAGGCACCACACTAATAGCATGCAAAGATATTTCAAGAAAATGACAAACTAATATTTCTCATCAACAGAAATGCAACAATCATCAACAAACATGACCAAGTAGTACATTACCCTATATAGGCAAACTACATAGTTCAACATTTGAAAATCAGTTAATATGACATATCATACCAACAGGCTATAATGGAAAGATCACATAATCACATCAAAATATGCAGGTAAGACATTTGACAAAATACAAATTTCATTATAAAAATTCTCAGGCAACTAAGTACCAATAAAGCTTTTCTTGGCTTGATAAAAAATTTCCACAAAACTCTAAATTATACTTAATGGAAAACAGAAACTTTCTCACAAAAATCAGGAACAAGGAGGCAGAGATATCTCCTTTCATCAGTTCTTTTCTACATCACACTGAAATTCATAGCTAATGAAGTAAGACAGGAAAGGAAACTATTCAGTTTGGGATGGAAGAAAAATAATCCTTATTTAGAGATGAAATGGTCATATGTGTAGAAAATTTAAAAGAAATGACAAAAAGTCCACTTTATCTAATAAACAATTATAATAAAATCACAGAATACAATGTTAGTAAGTAAATTTTTTATGTTCCAAAAATGAATAAGTATTGTTTAAAATGAAAATCACAATACCAATTATACTACTATACAAAATGAAATAATGAACTGTGAATCTAACACAATGTGTGCAAGATCCTTACTAAGAAAATGACAGAATATTGTTGCAAGAAATCAAAGAGTAAAGAGAACAGAAACCAGGAGGTAACTTCTGGAGATGGAGAAGGGGTAAGCAGGATTGAGGAGGAAAGAGGAAAGAGAGAAAGGGGCCTGAATATGTGTTAAACGCATCTACCAATTTCCCAAAATAAACTTCCACATCATATAATATGAACATGCAGTAATAAAATAAAATTTTAAAAAAGAACTTAAAATAGTCCAATGATAAAAAAGAGAAATTAAAGAAATGGAAATGCATCCATGTTAATGGAAGGAAGCCAAATATTATTAGGATATGAGTTTTTTTCTGTCTTGATCTGGAAAGGTGGAGGGGTTTAACTGTCTTTCCAGACACAATCCCAGAAAGATACTTTGTGGGAAACTTTGGATCTGGAATGCTTCCCATGGCTCATGTGCTGGAGGCTTGGTCCTCAGGTCATAGCACCTGAGAAGGGTCACAGCCCTTGGAAGGCAGATCCTAGTGGGAAGAAATTAAGTCCCTGGGGTGCAATTCTGAAAGCCATTGGTTGGGTAGCTGTGGCCTTTGTGCTGTTTGCTTCCTGACTGCTGTGAAAGGAATATCTTTCTCTCTATCTGTTCCTGCCATGAGATACTGCATCATGACTGGCCCAAAAGCAATGAGGCTCATCAACCATAGACCTAAATCCCAAAACTATAAGCCAAAATCTTTTCCCATTCAAGTTGATATTTTTTATTTATCTGACTGTGAGGCTGGGAGAAGATGCAGACATGAGAATGTCTGAAACAGGAGGCTCATCTGATAGGCCTGGCTATATGAGATCAAGAGAGGGCACAATTGATGGTTTAAAAAAAAAAAAAGGAAATAAAGCGTATGTATGCAGGGTGTGGGGGAGCTGTAGGATGGGTCAGGGAATGCAAAAAAAAATGGGAAGTAAGTCGTGTCATATACTAGTACAAATTCTCGATGTTGAGTGTGTTTGTGATGTGTATATAAAATGTATCAATAAAAAATTCAATTTTTTAAAAAGGGCACAATCTTAAGAATCTCTCACAAAAGGGAATAAGAGCATGTTCAACAATAGAAAAGGTCTGGGAGAGTTTCAGAATCCCACAATAGGCTGAATGATAGTTTCATCTCTCCTGAAGCCAGTCAGCAAAAGCTACAGAAGGTGATCACTTCTTAAAATGTGAAGAGATCAAGGCAATTCTTCATAGAGCAGGAAAAAGTCAAGGGAGAATGACACCACAGTGGGAAACTATACCCGGTGTCCATTCCAGCAGGAATGAGGTGAGATGAAAAATCAACAATAGGAATAAAACTTGAAAGTCCACCAATATGTGGAAGTTAACCAACACATTCTCGAATAACCACTGTATTCCAAAAATAAATCAAAAGAGAGAAAATTAAAAATACATAAAGACAGATAAAAATAGAAATGAAGCTACCCAAACCTATGGTGTATAGCCAAAGAAGATCTAAAAGGCAAGTTCATAGCAATCGGTATCAAGAAATATAAGTAATAAGTTCAGAAAAACAAGCTAAGCTAAGACAGAAAAAAGAAAACAACAGGCTAAGTTTTCGCAAAGGGAAATAAAATCAGAACAGAATGAACTGAAATGGAGGATAGAAAAACAACAGAAAGTCAGACAGTTTGAGATGATTTGTAAAGCTAAATGAAAACTGATAAACTTTCAGCTCTATTAAGAAAAAAGAGAAGACTCAAAATCAGAAATAAAAGAGGATAAAGAATAATAGGGTTGAAGATTTAGCTCAGTGGTTCCGGTGCCTGCTTTGCAAGGACAAGGGCTTGGGTTCAGTCCCCAGTAACCACATGGTGACTCACACCCATCAGCAATCAGTACCACATATGATAGCGCCAGGTGTGGTGGCTCACACCTAGAATCCCAACACTTGGAAGGCAGAGACAGGAGGATTGCTGAGTTTGAGGCTGTGTTCAGACAAACCTGAACGACAAAGTGAGACCCTGTTTAAAATAATAATAATAATAATAATAAATTTGAGTCCTTTATACACAAATGGACATACCTTGAGGTCACAGATGTGTAATTACCACATTTTTCCTGTGGTATAAGGAATTAAAGGCATAAATTACTTCTAAAATGTATGATAGGTATTGTGAATATTAATAATGATATATTCAAAGGGAAAGGGGGATAGGAGTAAGTAAAGAAGGGAAAGAAAAAATATGATGATAAAAAAAAGAAATAGCTTATGTATATGGGGGTGGCAGTTTTGGGGGGCAAGGGAATGGGAAAAATGAGAGTTAAGTCATGTCGTGTACTGGTACAAATTCTCAGTGTCGACTGTGATCATAATATGTATATAAAACGTACCAATAAAATCAATTTTAAAAAATAAAAGAGGAGACATTACAACTGATAGCATAGAAATACAATCAAAAGAAACAAACAACTATGAGCAATTATATACTAATACATTGGGTAACCTAGTAGAGATGGATAAGTTTCACTAACACACACATAAAGGCTAAGAGATGAAGAAATAGAAAATCTGAACAGACTAATGATGAAAAAGGTTATTTATCATCAATAAAAAATCTTCCAACAAACAGAATTATAGAATATGGTAGGTGAATTCTGCAAACATTTAATGAAGAATAAATACTAATTCTTCCATGAAAGTTTTAAAAATAGAATCTGTCCAGCCCTAACAAATATAAATAAAGCTGGGATTTATGAAACAGGAATTTCATGCATATCACATGACAACAAGAACTATTCACAAAAGTCTCTTCCAGAACCACAACCTTGCATTAAAAATCCTCCCAAGAGAGTGTCTATCCACAGCTTCCTGCTCAGCTTCTTAGTGGTACCATCCTTGTTATAAATCCTTGTTGCCAAAGATCACTTTCAAGCTGTCTTTTGTAATACTCTTCATTGAACTTTTGAAAATGTTCCCTGGACTTAGCTTCCTTCAACACATTCATAGTATACTATGACACATATTCCATTTACAGTATTCCAATACGCTCAAATAAATGACATTCTTTAGAAAACCTTGCTCTGATTGTTATTTAGGTTGATGCTTTTAAAACTTTCCAAAAAAAACAAGGAGGAAGAAATACTTCAAAACCATGAGTCCAAAATTACCCTGAAGAAAATAACCATACAAGGACATAATAAAAGAAAATTTTAGGTTAATATTACTGAAGATACAGATGCAAAAATACTTTAAAAATACTAGAAAACGTCCCTTAACATCAGATTTCAGAGGACGCCACCACCATCAAGTCTGATTGATCTGTGAGTGCTACAATAGTTCACTGTACTCACATCAGTAAACGTACCACCCACATCTACAGAGAAAGAATATAAATCACGAGGCCATCTCAACAGAAACAGAAAAACACTAACAAAATTAAATGTCATTTAATGGTACAAAAGTTACAACAAATTAGAACAGAAAGAATGTATCTCAACACAGTAAGGCCATACCTGCAAAGCGCACATTTGACATGCAGCAGAGTGTGTAAAATGACCTCTTCTGTGTCAGGAAAACACTAACATGTCTGCTTTCACCCTTTTTTCACTTGGTGTACTGCTAGAAATTACAGCCAGAGAATTCAGACAGAAGAAAAAGTAAAAGGCACTTCGACAGCTTAGGCTAAAAAAATAAATAAATAAATAAAAGGCATCCAAACTGGAACGGGAGATGTTAAGTCATCTCTTTTGTCCAGATAACATAATCATATATGTAGCAAACTCTCAAGATTCAACAAAAACCATTATAAATAACACTCAAAGTCAGTAAAATTAGAAAAGCCAGACATAGAACTTATTTGTATTTTATGCACCAGTAATGAACTATCCAAGGAATATGAAATAGGAAGAAATAGTTCAAAAGGAAAAGAGAATCATGAAAGTGGAAGGAAGAAAAATTAATACAAGAAGGAAAAAATGGAAACAAAACCTTTGTAAATAAAGAAGAGGATAAAGAAAGGAACAAGATTGGGAGAAAAAGAGGAATCATGTACAGGTACCAACCTCCTCTGATGAGTATGATCAATATGTATATTTAAATTACACCAATCAAATTAATTGATAAAAAAGAAAACAATCCTATTTATAATAACATCAAAAAGAATAAAATAGAGTGACCTGTGGGTAAGATGGTGGACGAGAAGTAAAATGACTGCAAGTAAGCAGAGCTGCTTGGAAAGAGAGACTATATTCCAAGGACGAAAAATACAAATTTCAAGAAGGATGAGATGGGAAAGCAGAACAGTAGCTCAGAGGAAAGTAGGGAGTAGGCTGCAAAGCCAGCTTGTACTGCTCGGTGGGAGGGAACCTAACTCAACAACTACAAGGGAAGTCCAGACGATGCCAGTAACCCACAAACCAGCAGCCTGGCTGCAAGCGAAATAGACATTGTGCAAGCTGGAAATTCAATGTAGGGATTGGTGTAACTGTGACTGTGACTCCTGCTGGCAGGCGACCTTTGGAGAGTAAAGTGCACAGCACTGCTTGCCATTAGTCGAAGCCATCTGGAGAGGGAGCTTGTTTGACACTGAGCTTCACTGGAGATCAGATGTCACAGAATGCCACAGTTTAGATTCACTAGAGACACCCTGCCAGAGCAATTATGTGTGAGAGAGTCATGCAGAAGAGAAGGTTCAAAGGTCTGCTGAGATGGATAAGCTTCATTAACACACACATAAAGGCTAAAGTGTGAGCAGTGTGGTGTCTGGGCTGTGGAGGCCATTGTGAAGGGCAAGGAAGGAGACCCAGCAGGTGTGGGTATCCCAGGGGCTGGGGTTCAAGTCCATTCAGTGGCGGCCTCTCCTGCACAGAACTCAGAGTCTGTGTCTTCCTCTTCAGTGCATTTGGGGACGTAACTGCGTGGACATTTGCCATGCCCCCAGAAGCACAGGCAGGCATTCTCTGGAATGAGTGGAGCATATCCAGCTCAGGTACTGGGAAGATGTCTGGGGCTAGCAGGGCTAGGAGTGTGCAGAAGGAACGAGACCAAAAGCCTCAGGAGTAAATGTAGTCCTGAGGCACATGACACCAGACACGTGACCCAGACTGGGGGCCAAGGGAAACAAGACTAAACCTGTAAATAGCAACAGCATATTGGAGAAAATAAAGAGGAAATACAACAGGCCCAAGAGCAACTCAGTACACCCTAAACACCATCACAGAGGAAATGTTTGGTCTCTTGGACTGGTTGTCTCTTTCCCTCTCTCCCTCATCCTCCTTCTCCTTCTCTCCTCTCTCCCCTCACTCCCTTCCTGTTCCTTTCTCCTTCTCTCTCTCTCTCTCTCCTTCTTTCTTTCCCGTCTTTCCTTTCCCTCTTGCTCTCCCTCTCTCCTACTCTCTTCTCTCCCTCCTATTCCTCTCTCTTTTTCTCCTTTTCTTCTCTAGATTTATTGATTTATTTATTGTACTCCACAAAGGATTGAATCCAGGGCTTTTGCACTGAGCTATATCACTAACTCCCAAGACCCTTCTTTCTTGTTGTTTTAGAGAGGTCCTCATTAAGTCACTGAGTTGCCTACTGTAGGGTGCAACCCATTTTAAGAAAATTAACTGGACAACTGGGACTATGACTGGGCCGAGTTTTCCCACCTGCAGAACAGCTATGACATATGCGGACCTGAGGACTTGACTCTTTATCTTTTCTTCTGGGAACAACAAAGACCTCAATGGTCCCAGGTGCCGTGATGCTCCAGGGCAGAACTACACTGTGACCTTCACCTATGTGATTCCTAATTGTTCTGATGAAAGGAACATGCTGCCCTCTGAGTGACCTGTTACACTTGTTATTCCTGAGATACCAAAGCTACTGCCTTCTGAGTGACCTGTAACGTTGCTGGCTCTGGATGTTCTGAATAAAAGGTGTGACAAGCTCCAGTCTGCAATCTTTGCTGCCCAGAATAGCATAGATCATGCCCAAGCTCAGCTTCTTCTCTAAGTCTTATTTCTGCTTACATATTAATTATTTCACCTTGGGCTGTCGGACTCACAGAAAACTAGAACTTAACTGCAAAGGTTCTAATTATGTCTCCTTCCCCTGTTCACCACACTCTGCACTTGAACTTGTGAACCTCCCACCTCAGCCTGCAGAGTACTGGGATGACAGATGCACACCATCACACCCAGATTATTTATTAATTCTTTAAATCTTGCTTCTTTGGGCTTTCCCATTCTCTATCCCTTCTATCTATATTCTTTTTTAAAATTCAACTCTTTATAGGTACCTTATGAATACACATTATCACATGCAACATTGAGAGTTTGTACCAGAATATGACATGACTTGATTCTCATTTTCCCTTCCCCTACTCACCCTGTGACCCCCTAATTCTTATATATATAAGCTTTGTTTTCTTTTGATTTTTATTACTGTCACATTCTTTTTTCTCTCATTATTTACCTCTATACTTCCTTTGCTTTTAAATATTTTCTATTTCACAATATCAACTGTATATACTACTACTCATTTACATCTTCATTTTCCCATACCAGAGAAAAGATACAATATTTACACATCTGTGACCTGTTTATTTCACTTATGAGGATGCCCTGAAAGAATATCCATTTGAGTATGAATGACTCAATCTTAGCATTTTTTAATGGCAGAGTAATACTCCATTCTATAAAAGAACCACATCTTCTTCATCCAGTCTTTAGTTGATAGACATTATGGTTGTTTCCAAGATTTAGCTATCACAAACTGAGCTGCTATAAACATGGGTACACATATGTCACTGGGATATGAATCTTTTAATTCTTTTGTGTGTATACCTAGCAGAGCAATGACCAGGTCAAACTGGACTCCAATCCTAGCTTTTTGAAGAATCTCCACACTGATTTCCACAGAGGTTGTACAAGTCTACATTCACACCAGCAGTGGAGAAAGGTTCCTTTTTCTTCACCGCCTCGCCAACATTTCTTGCTGGCTAATTCTGAGATGTGAACATGTGTTTGGTGTGGATGTAGTTACAGTGGGTCTGTAGTAGACACCAAACACATGTTCACACAGAAAGGTGACACCCAGTGCTCCATCTCACTGAGAAAGTGAAAGGGACCACAGGGCTCTTTGGGAGACAGTGGGCAATGCACCGCTAACTGGCACCTTCCAGGCCATGCTACTGGCATTGCAGCCCTGGGTCTGTGCCTTCTGAGAGCAGAAAGGAACAAGAGCAGGACCCACCGCCACAGGCAGCTCGTGGCCATTATTCCTGGATCAAGCCACAGGGAGTCCCGGGGACACCATGGGGGGCACCTCTGGCTGCCCCTAGGGTTTCTGTGGAATTCCAGCTTCCTCTCACCCCAAGGAGAAGCAGAAGATAATGAGACCAAGGCTGGTCACTGTACTGCGGCTCCCAGGGCCCTGGAAGCCACAGCCCCAGTGCGCTGTGCAGGCCCAAGCCTCCCTAATTGGCCATTGGAGACCTGAGTCCTAGTCTCACAGATACAGAAAAGCCTCCCAGCAGAGTTTGCAGAGCCTCTCTCTGGCTGTGACACTGGGACAGGAGGCCATTTCCTGCGTTATTCCACAAACCTCAGTAGCAAGGAGCTTCCTGGACAGGACAGCCACACCCAGGGCTAACCTGGGAGGGCTGCTGCCCTCCACGCACCTCCACTTAGGGCCCAGAGGAGACAGAGCCCTCAGAGTCCACCTCAGTATCCAAACAGAGCAGGCTGAGGAGCACGTGGACCCGGGCGAGGAATCAATGGCTGTGTGTCTCAGGCAAGTCCCATGAAGGTAAGATCAGCCATGCCATCATTGCCAGGGAGGGAGGGGCCCTGTATGCAGTACCTACTCGTGACTTGCTCTCCACGAGGACATGTTAACCACTGTCTCATCCTGGCCAGTCCCACCGTCAGCCCCACTCTGTGCATGCAGTACCCGGGTCCTCCTCAGGGAGCAACCTTGACGCCCCTTCCTAAACACAGGCTCTGATTCTGCCTGTGAGCGGCCTCAGCTCCACCAGCTCCCAGCCCGGAGGTGAGGGGTCACTGCTGGCTCAGGATCAGTGTGGAAGGTCAGGCCAGGGAGGAAGGTGAGGTCAGGAGGCCCATCAAGGCGAGAGTCCCCAGCTCCCCAGCAGCATGGCGGCTGCACATCACTGATGCCTGTGGATGCACCTGCGTCCCCTGCAGGGTGGGGGACTCTACCTGGCATTTGGGAAGAACGATCCCATGTTTTCAACTTACTGCAAAGACAGTGCATGGTGAAAACAGTGCATGGCGAAGACACAGATGGGCCTACAATCAAGAGGCACTCAGCGTAGTAAGCACAAACCATTTCACGAAGGGAGGAAGCCTTGCCTGGCCATGCCTGCAATTTAGTACAAACAATAAACAGGAACAGTATGTCACTTGTATGGAACTGTGGTTACACACTGACACACCAATGCCATACGTGTACATATTAACTCTACCGTACACACATAACTCAGTCCTACTGCTGGGCTCCGGCAGGAGACCCCTCACAGGCTCACAAGGGAGAACTCTACTGCACGGAGGGTGCTGGGGCCACACCGGCTCTCCAGGCAGCAGGTTTCCTTTGTGGAGGCTGAGCCCCAGTGGGTGCAGCGTGCACATTGGGCTCACCCTCAGGCCTCCCTGGTGCCTCCAGGAGGAGGCACAGTAGCCCCACACCCCTTACACCAGGGCCCCCACACAGCAGCATTGTGACTCCTTCTGCAGAAGAGCGGGGCAGCCCCGTTTGGACACTCATGCACGTTTGCACCCTGGCAGAGTCAGGGAGTACAACGGGATGGGAACGGCCTGCTGTCCTGGCCAGAGGCTGCCAGTGTCTGCTGCCTAAGGGAAACAGTAAGACTTGCCCAGCACCCTTCAAAGGAGCACAGCAAACAGATGCAGCAGTGCCCACCGGCTGGGCACTACACCGACCTGGTGGCCAGGGCACCAGCCCCACTGTTTCTCACACAGCGAGACTGGGCCATTGCTTCCCATGGCCTGGCATGACATTTAGGCACTGGCAGAAGCCCCAGAGGTCCCCAAAAGGCAGAGGAGACAGACAGTAGGTTGAATGCCACTGAGGTCCAGGGAAGGGGCAGAGGTGGAGGTGGGGCTCAGGTCCTTCACAAAAGAGGACAGGGCCCCACCCTGCCTGGGGGGACTGCACCTGCTGTGTGTCCTCGTGGGCACGGTGTGATCACACCACTCAAGACCTGGGGGCGGGAGGTCCTCCCCACCAAGGGTGGCTTAGGGAGTGAGGAGATGGCACAGGGCTGAGGGACGGAGCCAGGAGGCCAGTGCTCATGTGCCAGGAGCACGCCTTGGGAACAGGGGGTCAGCTGCAGAGAAGCAGGTATGGGGTCCTCCAGTGTGTTACTCTGAGATCCTCCTGGCTCTGGACTCCTCACTGCATCCCCAGAGCATGACTTGGTCTCTGACCCACAGGGTCTCAGCACCACTCCGGAGTTAAGAACATGAGAGACACTGTCCCATTTCAGGCCTCACCTGCAAGGAGAACAGAGGAGCTGGTGGCCTCCTGACCTGTGAGCATTATAACTGCAAAGGGTCTCTGCTCCCTGGGACCATGACTGTATGACCGTGGCCTCTTCTCTTCCATTCCCTCCATCATTCTGCACATCTGTCAGGCTCCAGGTGATGACCCGCTATGGGACTGGGAACATCTCTTTGGTCCTCTGGACAGAATTTGTGCTGGAGGGGTTCGGGGGAGGCATGGAGACCCAGGCCCTGCTGTTTTCCATCTTCCTGGTCCTCCACGTGGTGACTGTCGTGGGCAACCTCACCATGATCGTGGTCATCACCCTGGGTGCCCGCCTACACTCCCCCATGTACTTCTTCCTCAAGAACCTGTCCTTCCTGAACCTCTGCTACTCCTCTGTCATCACCCCCAAAGCCCTGACCAACTTCTTCTCCTCCAAGATCATCACTTTTGCAGGCTGTGCAACTCAGCTCTTCTTTTTCTCCCTATTTGCTACCACTGAGACTTTCCTCCTAGCTGTGATGGCCTATGACCGCTTCATGGCCATCTGCAGTCCCCTGCGGTACCCTGTCACCATGTGCCCCGTGATGTGTACCCGCCTTGTTCTGGGCTCCTACTGCAGAGGCTGCCTCAACTCCATCGTGCAGACCAGCCTCACCTTCCAGCTCCCCTTCTGCAGCTCCAACCACAGCAACTACTTCTTCTGCGACGTATCCCCCATGCTGCAGCTGGCGTGTGCTGACACTTCAGTCAATGACCTTCTGCTGTTTGGTCTCTGTGGCTTAATCATTGTCAGCACTACAGTATCAGTCCTTCTGTCCTATGGCTACATCACAGTGACTATCCTCAAGAGGCACTCAGGATCCAAGGGACAAAAGGTCTTCTCCACCTGTGGCTCCCACCTCACAGCTGTGTCCCTATTTTATGGAACACTCTTTGTCATGTATGCACAGCCAGGAGCTGTGGAGTTCACAGAGCATGGCAAATTTATATCCATCTTCTACACACTGGTCATCCCAATGCTCAACCCCCTCATCTACAGTCTGCGGAACAGGATGTGAAGGATGCCCTGTGGAGGCTGGGACAGAGGCAGGTGGCCCTTTGGAGAGGGTGACCAGAGAGAGACAGTGTCCTGGTGGAGGTTAGTGGAGGGAAGGACCCTGCACGTAACAGTGCCTGTCACAGTAATAGCTTTTGTGGCTCTGGAGTCATCTTGTTCACTTGTACTTTTTCTTTCTTTCATCCATTCTGCCATCCAGCTGCAATTCTTCAAAACTCATGTTTTTACCAATGTGAGCCGAGCCTGCCCTTTCCACCACAGAAATAGGTCCAGGGATAGAGCCAACCCAAGTCCCATGTCTCTGGTAATGCAGTTAGCCAGTGACTGACCAGAGACCCCTTGTATGAGATCCTTGTCAGCATCTCCCATTCACACAGAAGGATTCGACCTTCACAGGGCCACTTTACATTTTCCTCATCACTGGATCGAACATCAAACTGTCTAGGAAGTCTTACATGGAGCATCTTGGACTGAGACACTTAGAAACTGTGGGCATGGCCACCCTCACGTGGTATCAGGTCACTACGCCTGACACAGGGGAGCTTGAACCACGTGCTTCACCCTCAGTGCTGCATCCTGGCTGCTGCTTCCCGTCCTGTGTTCAGGAAGGTGCCCATCCTGCCTGGCAGCACATTGTCCCTGCCATTGTTTGAGATGCTCATCAGGCACCTGGCGCCCTGGTATCTCTTAGTCCCCAGACAGGAGGCCTGGTAGAACTACATGGTGTCCTGGCACTCACAGCCTTCAAACCCAGCCCAGTTGCTCCTGGTCATAGCAAATCATGCTGTATCTCCAGCGATTACACGCAGACAAATTCTGGTGGGTTCACAGTGCAGTTTCTTGGTGCTCAGTTCTTTGCCCGACCTCACTCTGTCTTGTTCTGCTTGAGGCCCCAGACCTGCAGCTCAGGATGGATCTCCACAGCCACGGCAATTGTCCTGCATGACCACACCTTGCCGTCTAGTTCTTTGGCTCCCTTCATAGACACCCTATGTAAAAGCTATTGCTCAGTTATCTGCGTGAACATCCCTCAGGCCTCTATTTCCTTTTTCTATCCATCTTGTCTCAGCATTGATTGTTACTCTTTTATAGTACTATGTGTACACCTGATATCAGATTCTTCTTTTCATTGAGGGATCCTAAAATTTCTTATCTAGCTTGACAGACATTTTCCCTGGGTGTCATAACATTCTCTCTTCTTAATCTATCTCAACCTTAATGTTTCCTTATGCACATCTACACATAGGTATGGATATGTATATATTAGGATATATATAAAATTGTTTCCTGTCATTACACTGCCTTGGAAAAAGGATATATCTTTGTCTCAACCATGTTAATTCAAAATTAGATCTAGGGAAAAAAATCATTTTTTCTTACACAAAAGCAGAATTATCCTAATTCTCCCATTGTACATGTTGAGTCTTCTCTCTTCTTATTTCATTGGCCTTGCAGAAATATTTAAGTTTACCAGAGTTCTATTTGTCAATGTTTTCTTTGTTGTCTATGCCTTTGGTTTCACAGTCTTACAGGCCTATATCATAAATATTTTCCTTATTTTCTTCTATAAGATTTACATTCAGAGATTTTCTGCTTAGAGTTTTTTTTATTTGTTGGTTTTTTGTTTTGTTTTTGCAGTACTGGAGATTGAACTCAGGCCCTTGTGCTTTCAAGGTAGGTGCAGTACCACTTGAGCTAAATCTCTGTGTCCTAGGATTTATAATCTATTTTAAACCAGCTTTTGTATGTGGTATCACATCAAGTTTCTCCAACACAGCTTGCTGAAGATATTGTTCTTTCAAATTAAATGGTCTTGATAACCCTGTCAAAACTCACATGACATGCATGTCAAAGGTTATTTGTAGATAGTCTTATTTTATTCTGCTGGTCTACATGTCCTTCTTAATGCCGATACCATGCTGTTATGATCAGTACAGCATGCAAGATATTTTAAAATATATAAGCATTTGACCTTAAACTTAGTGGTTCTGTTACAAGCTGTTTTGATTACTTGGTGTCTCTTAAGAAGTTCCTTGAGTACTTGGAAAGCACAAGGTCCTGAGTTCAATTCCTGGATCACTCCCCCACTGAAACAGAAGTCACATGAATTTTAAGATAGAGCTTTCCTTTATAGAACAAAATGGGGCAGGGATTTTTAAACAGATGACATTGAAACTATAGAATGCTCTGAGTAGTACTGATTTCAGATTCTAATTTTCTAAAGAATATTAAGTCTGGGGCCGGGGAGTTAGCTCAGTGGTTCCGGAGCCTGTCTTGCAAGCCCAAGGACCCAGGTTCGATCCCTGGTAACCACATACCATACTGGGCGTGTAGACTCACGCCCAGCAGCAACCAGTACCACATACCACAGTGCCAGGCGTGGTGGCTCACGCCTGTAATCCCAGCACTTGGGAGGCAGAGGCAGGAGGATTACTGTGATGTGAGTCTGAGGCTGAGCTCAGGGCCAGCCTGAACCACAAAGCGAGGCCCTGTCTCAAAAAAAAAAAGAATATTAAGTCTTCCAGTCAATGAATGTGGGATATCTTTCCTGTAGTGGATTTTTCATGACATCTTCCAGCATGTTTAGTGCTTTTCCTTGCAAGTCTTCATGCTGTTTTTTTTAATGATCATTCCTAGGATTTCCATTTGCCCTAAGTCTTTGTTGATCCTTACAGCTTAAAGAGATCTCCCACACTCTTGGGACTCTTTATCTTTCTTTCATATGATTTTGACAATCTTTGCATTGTTGTAATAAGGATAGACAAAAAGACCACCACAAAAAGAAGTATTCTTTTTTTCTATTTTCTTATAATAATAACTCCCAAAAACTAAAATACACTATCACATCAGGAAATTAATATCATTAAAATGTAACAGACTTCATCAGTAATCAAAATTTGTGAGTTGATTCTCATTCACTCACATTTATTAACACAGGACTGAAAATCCTGTCATTGCAGTACAGCAAGAGAACACAGGACAGGCACACATTTTAAAAAGGTGGGCACAGACGATCCCAATATGCTGTGACGTGATTGCGTGTAGAGAAAATCTCTTCCCCCCAAACCCTTCAAAATATCCAAGTTCATCATAGACTCATAATATAAGGTTGCCTGAGAAACAAGTATATTTGTGGCACACGCCTACTACTGAATACTGTCCACATAGAGCAGGTCGTGCCCAGCATCCCACAGGAGACATTCTGTCTCTCCCGTTCACTCAAGTGTGCCGTGTGCTTCCGAAGATGCCCTTCCCTGCATCACGCGAGTTCTCCGATAGTCCAGCCTCACGGAGTGTGTGTGGAGGTAGAGTTTTCATCAGTCATCCTTTCTAGTTCAAGTGAGGTGATTTGACTTTTTTTCCTCTTTTCTATTGTTGACCTGGGTTACGCTGATCAGTTATGAAAGTTAGCTCATCCTTCATACCTGGACCCAATCCCATTCATTCACAATATGCGATTCTTTTTATACACTGATATATTTCATTTGCGAGTATTTAAGTGATTTTGTGTCTAGATTCATTCATTATATTGATCTGTTTTGTTTTTGTCCTTTTAAAATATTTTAATAGAGCAAATCACTGTGTTCAATTTTGCTGTGCATCTTGAACTATTCTAAAAAGCAAACATTATTTTTTTCATTGATGCTTTTTGCATCATTTTTAGAGTACTAAGTTGAATTCATCTGTACCTGAAAAATTCCTTTTAAACAGATTTGAAATTATAAATTCAGTTTTCCTTGGTTATCTATGAATATGGTTACTGATGTTCACAAATATTTTTCTTCATTGAGTTTTTCATTTCATTCATGAAAAATTATTTATTTGTTTGAAGGTGTTGAATTTATGACCACAAAGTTATTTATCATTGCCTGAATTTTTAAATTTATTTATTATTCTATTTCCTAGTTTGTTATATCAAACTTGTCTTTTAATTCTCTCATTTCTGCATACTCTAATTTCCTGCCATATAAAAATTAAGTTTACACAATAAACCTTCTTTGTGTTACAAAACATAACAATATATTCTTACATTAGAATTTATAGAATAAACTCCCATGTCTTCTGATTCTTATCCAGCTTTATCTGCATCAATGACCTTTAAATCATTTTAAAGACCTTTGCAACAGACCTTGCCTGGAATGCTGTCATTTACATCCTGCGGTGTGTGCAAGCTGAAACCCAGTGCTGACCACTTCCTCCAGCCCAGCCTGAGTAAGACAGATGGACACCAGAACCAAGATGCTCAAGGGCGCCCTCTGTCTCAACCTCATTTTGTTTGGGACCATAAAACAAATAACTTCTTGCAAAACAATGAAATATTATGATACCTCAGTTTACAAACTTAAGTCTTTCCACAATTACAGATGTGATCAAATTGTAAGCATAGTACAAATCATGGAATAAATTCTGGGACCAGAACTGTGGAAAGAATTAAGTTCATGAACCAAGGTACCACTATATCAGATTATGTATAAACTTATGTAAACTGGTGACTTACAACTTTGCTCAATATGATTATTACATAGGGTGTACATGTAGCATATTATCACCATGTGCTTTATACATTTAATAATTAAAATAATAATCAATAAAAATATTGTCAGGAGATCTAGCATCACAGTACTTGACACTTCACAGAGCACTCAGTGAGGCTGAGCAGCTCAGAATGCACAGAGATGTAGTGACAATTAAGCAGGAAATTGCAGAATCATTTAGCAAACTGCACTGACTGGGAGATAATAGGTGAAAAGAGACAGAAAGACAAAATATTCACATCTGTGTGCAAAAGATTCAGCCCAGTCTGGTTTTGGGGAGGCTGAGGTGTCCAGGACTAAAGCCACTGGTACCACTGAGCTGATTTGACTACACGTGCTTTAATTATATGAAATGAAAATTCATTGTCTTGGTCACTACTTTTCAGATGCTCCACATGGGCTTCCGAGGTCCAGTAGGAGATGCAAAGAGAGAATGCTCCCATCCCCATGGACAGTGTTGCTGGACACTGCAGTCTCAGATGGGGCTTCGCTGGAAAACAAGAAGAGAACAAGAAAAGGATCCCACAGCTAGGGGGTCAAAACACCATGTTGGTGACGGCTGACTTCCAACTTGACCCACAGAGCATCCTGAGGGACCCAGGGTAGCTGAGGGAGTCAGGCTTCCTGCCTCCCCATCAGCAGGGGAGAGGATGAAACAGAGACTGGCCATAGCACGACAGCTCCTAGGACCAAGGGAGCTGTTTCTGGCAGAGGCCCAGAGTCTTCCTAATTGGCCATTGGAGACCCAAGTCCAAGTTCTGCCAGGTGCAGAGAATTCGCCCCGCACTGTGACCTAAAGTACAAGAGTGTCCACGTGCTGCCCAGCCGACAGGGAGAGGAGGGGAGGGCAGGGGAGACAGCCCTTTCCTCCCTTGCTCCACAGACACCCAGGAGCTCACTGCTGCCACCAAACTCTCACTGGCCCCGGTGCTCAGCTCTGCCCAGGCCAGCCTCATGCCTGTGTTCAGGATCCAGAGCTGAGCTGCACAGATGCCAGAGACCTTATGTCCTCCTCACTCTCCTCAGCACAGAGCAGGCTCGGGAGCATGGATACCCTGGAGATCAACTAATGGCTCCATGTCCTGGATGAGATAAACAGCAGGTCTTATGCACAGGTAGGCAACAGGAATGTGTATGGTAAGCTCCCAGGACTTACTTTAAGGGTGATGTTGAGCTGCCGCCCAGTCCCGCCAGCCTCTGCCACAATGCTAGTTCAGTGAAGTACCTGTGAACCAGCATCCTGGGTTTGGGGACAAACCCCAGCACACCCTGTGAAACACAGCCTCTAATTCTGCTTCACCTCCTAGTGATCAGTGTCCACAGGAGAGGCAAAGAGGAAGGTAAGGACAGGATCCCTATCAAAGTGGGGGTCCCCCATCAAAGCAGGGGTCCCCCAGCTCCCCAGCAGCACAGGACCTGCCTCAGCTCATGGCCGGCTGGTCATCCACCGACACCCGTGGACAGGTCTGCATCCTCAGCACTCTAGCATGACCCCTGCCTGGCCCTTTTCCAACACAAATCAACTCACCTTTCAGAATGGAAACTTATTATTTTCAATTTAGAAAAAACAAAAAGTCTGGGATCAGAACTATAATCATCAACAAATTTCTACCAACAGGAACTGTCAAGAGTCATACACACAAACAACATAATTTCATTTAAACCCTTTGAGCCAGTGAAACAGTGAAAAAGTCTGCTATTTAGTTACAGAGGAAAATAGATAGGCCTGCTTCAGGTCCCATGTACCATCATGGGTCCTGGAAGGGCAGAGGTTGTGCAGTGGCAGGACCCCTTCCACCCCTCCCTCAAGTCCCTCCAACAGGATACAGGGAAGACCCCACACCCCCTCCCCAGCATGGCCGCATCGTGACTGGTGAGTGTAGAGGTGCAGGGCCATCTTCTCTCCAGATACTGCTGCGCTGTCTGTGCAGTGACAGAAAGAAGGGGAAAATGATCAGAAATGACTGTATGAGACTGGACAGAGGCCAGCAGTTGTTTTCAACAGACAAGAGCAAACTCTGTCTAAGTCCCCGCTGTGAAGGCACCAGAGCCAGCCGTAAAGAGATGGGGGAAATGTGCACTTCCTAATGTACCACAGCACCTGCTGCTTATGAATGGATCGTAGGGCTCACTTGCCCAGCCCCACAAGCAGTCCACCATCTGTACATGGTGGCGAACCCATCACCCTCAGGAAGGCAGAAAACTTGGAAGACTGAGATCCACTGTGGTTCAGCCCCAGAATCAGTGATATGGAGGGAGGGATCAAGGTCCTCCCAAAGAGACAGATGGAGCACAGGCCCACTGGGGTGGTCTGCACCTTGCTCTTTGTCCCACCTGGAAGTTTGACAGCACTTGGCCGAAGGCCTGATGGTAGAAGGTCCTCATCATCATCACCTGAATAAAGGTTGGGGAGACAAAGCCTGAGAAATGCAGAGTGTGACACAGGGGCAAGGTCCACAGATGCCTAAGAGCACGTCTGAGCATGAAGAAACTGCTCTCTCATGGCAAGGGTGCTGGGCACTCTCACCTTACCTTACACAGACACGCTCATAGCTCTGGATGCTTCTTTGCCTTCCCCAGAGCATAGTTCAGGTTACTACCAAGGGAAACTCAGCCCATACTCATGAATTAAGGAAGTTTCTTCTTTTAGGCCATGGTGAGCTCATTTACAAAGAAAGTGTAAGAACTGGTGGCATCAAGTTTGGTGGACAGCATGGCCTCATCATGTCACTGGGAGCCACAGAGTATGTGACTATGCGACCGTGACCTACTCCTTACCACTGCCTCCAGTGATTTCTCTGCAAAGCTGTCCCAGATTGAAGCTATGATGATCAACAGACATGGGAACTTCTCAGGGGTCCTCTGGCAAGAGTTTGTGCTGGAGGGATTCAGGGGAGGCATGGAGACCCAGGCCCTGCTCTTCACTGTGTTCTTGGTCCTGTACATGGTGACCATCTGGGGCAACCTCACCATGATCGCAGTCATCACCCTGGACACCCGCCTGCACTCCCCCATGTACTTCTTCCTCAAGAACCTGTCCTTCCTGGACCTCTGCTACTCCTCTGTCATTGCTCCCAAAGCCCTGACCAACTTCTTTTCTTGCACCAAAGTCATCAGCTTTAGAGGCTGTGCAACCCAGCTCTTTTTTTTCTCTTTACTGGTTACCACTGAGGGATTCCTACTGGCAGTAATGGCCTATGACCGCTTCATGGCCATCTGCAGCCCCTTACAGTATCCTGTGACTATGTCCTCTGGCAAATGCACCCGTCTTGTTCTGGGCTCCTACTGCGGAGGCTGCCTCAACTCCATCGTGCAGACCAGCCTCACCTTCCAGCTTCCCTTCTGCAGCTCCAACCACATCAACCACTTCTTCTGCGATGTGCCCCCCCTGCTACGCCTCGCCTGTGCCGACACGGCTCTCAATGAGCTGGTTATGTTTGGCATCTGTGGGCTCATTATTGTGGGCACTACTCTTGTGATCCTCATCTCCTATGGCTACATCACAGTGACCATCCTCAGGATGTGCTCAGGGTCGGGGAGACAGAAGGTCTTCTCCACCTGTGGCTCCCACCTCACAGCCGTGTCCCTACTTTATGGGACAGTGTTTGTCATGTATGCACAGCCAGGAGCTGTGGAATCCATGGAGCAGGGCAAGGTGGTGTCCATCTTCTACACGATGGTCATCCCAATGCTCAACCCGCTCATTTACAGTCTGCGGAACAAGGATGTGAAGGACGCCCTACAGAGGCTGGGACAGAAGCGGGCAGCCCTGTGAAGGGTGGTCAGTGAAAGATACTGTCCTTTGAAGGGAAGGACTCCATGGAGACACTCGTGGTTAAGGAATTGTTTTATTTATATTTTCTTCTTTCCTTCATTCTTTCCTACTTTCATCTATTCATTCTCCAGCCTTTCTTGAAAGTATACTGCGAGTCAGACATTTACTAAGTGAGAGGAACAAGTCATATTTTTTACCTTCAGAAAACTACTGATCCAGAGATAGAGCAGAACTTAAGTCTACTGTTGGGGTAATGCTACAGGTATATTCACGTATGTTTACAATTATTGCACTTGATTTTAACCAAACCAAAGAAGTGATTGCATTTGTTGACATTAAAAGTTTTTTTTTTTCCATGAAAGGAAAGAGACTTGAGGGCTTCATTTTTATTATCCTATTTTGAAAAAAATTTAAAATCTCCAGTAATATTCACATATCAATTCCCTGTCTGACCCCTCCCAAGTGCCAGCCTAGCCAGGTAGCCTGTAAAATTTTAAAATTCTACCAAAATTATTTTAGATACCAATGTCGATACTTTCTTGGGTGTTTATACTACTTAATGAGGGTAACCATTAGCTAACTTTTTTTCATTTGCTTAATGGCCATTTAGATGTTCTAGTTGTAGTTTTGCTATTCATATTTTTAAACTGTGTCCTCAGTCCTTTTCTATTTGGTTTTAAGAATTCT
>PVIR01008427.1:37508-56904 GCA_004026965.1 Petromus typicus
ACAATACTGGGTGTGGAGACCCACACCCAGCAGCAACCAGTACCACATACCACAGTGCCGGGCGTGGTGGCTCACGCCTGTAATCCCAGCACTCGGGAGGCAGAGGCAGGAGGATTGTGATGTGAGTTTGAGGCTGAGCTCAGGGCCAGCCTGAACCACAAAAGTGAGACCCTGTCTCCAAAAACCTAAAAAAAAAAAAAAAAAAAAAAAAAAAGAATTCTCCACATATCTGATCACTTTGTTGATTAGATAATTTTCAAATATCTTCTTAGGGCTTGTATTTTCACTGTCTAATGGTGTCTGATGTTATTTTAAAGAATAAAATTTATTAAAATTAACTTCATCAACCTGTTTATGGCTACTGAATTCCGTGTTATGGTAAGAAAATCTCTGCCTACAATAGTCACAGTCATTTGCATTTAAGAAGGTCAGTTGTTGATAGCTTTCTATAATGAATCAAAATTAATTTCAAATAAATTTTCATGTCTGATCTGAAGTTATGTCAAGTTCCATTTTTCTCTTATTTTCTCTTTGTATTTTTATTTTTGGCATGCAGTAGTTGATCATTTATAACAATAACTATGCTTTCTACCATCAACTGTATAAAGCCTTTTTGTCATGAACCAATGTCCACATACACATGGATATGTTTTCAGACTCTCTTTTTTTCTATTAAACTATTTGCATATGTTCACATTATATCATGAAGTATTACTAAATTTAATAATTAAAATATAGTACAATCTAAAAATAAGCAGGTAGTTTTACTATCAAAATATTAAAACCAATTATAACTATAAAACATCTAAGAGTTAGAACAAAAAAATTCATTTCCCTAAGTAATTGAGGAAAAATATAAAATTATACAGTTTTTGGTGGGCATTAAGTAGTCTTGAGTGAATAGGATACACCATGTTTTTTCTCATTTTTTGAGGCAGGGTCTTGCTTTTGTAGTTCAAGCTGGCCCTGAGCTCAGCCTTGAACTCACAGCAATCCTCCTGCCTCTGCCTCCCGAGTGCTGGGATTAGAGGCAGGAGCCACCACACCTAGCACTGTGGTATGTGGTTCTGATTGCTGGTAGGCGTGAGTCTCCACACTGAGCATTTTTGTATGTGGTTACTGGAGACTGAACCCAGGTCCTTGCACTTACAAGGCAGGCACCAGAACAACTGAGCTAAATCCCCGGCCCGGATATACCATGTTTATGGATGGTAGTGGTCAATGACCTGAAAACTGTCACTCTGAAGCTCAGCTTTTGAATTCAATGGTTTTTTTACATGACCAGGTTTTTCTAATTCTGAACAAAATAATGCTCAGTTAGCTTATATGGACCATAACATAAAACATCCAAAGAACTTAGGAAAAATGAGCGCAAGGAGAAGGAGAGGAATGTGTCCTTTGAAAATCAAGACTCCTTTCAAAATGGTAGTAACGCCAACTGTTGTCACATATGTATAGAAAAATATAAGAGAATTCTCAGCTGGTGAAAAAACTTTTGAAATTTTTAAGAGGGGCTCAATAGCAATGAGGAACTGTATTTTCTTAAATGTCACAGATTTAGCACACTTATCAGAGTAAAGATATGGAGAAAACAGGGGCTCATGGAGTGCTGGTTTTGTTTCACTGATTCAGTAGTGTTGAGAGAAATTTGAGCAAATCAGTAAATAAAGAAGGAAAACTGAATATGACATAGTTGCTCATCAGGGACAATCAAACCCCAAATAATTTATGGCAAGTAGAGTCCAATATTCTTCTCTTATGCAACTTATTGATGTAGACAGAAAAGCACACAGAAACACGGTGAAGAAAACAAAGCACAAGAGCCAAGTGTCAGGACAGACTTCTCTCCCTTCACTTCTGTTTTCATCATAATGGGAGTTGTAGTTATTTCAATAAGGCAGAAAAGGAATAATAAAATGTATTCAGTTTGGAAAGAAAGCAAAAGATCTTGCTATTTAACTCAGAAGAAATGACAAAAGAATGGCTGCCTAGAACTAATAAACAATTAGGGTAAGTTTACAATGTTAATATAAAAATACTGAATATTTTCACATGTATTAACATTGAAAAAGTACCATTTGAAATATAATCACAATATCAATGGTGTTAATGCCACTGGAAACTGAAAGCTTAGGTGAGAATCTTATGAAATATGTACAATAACCCTATACACTACAAAACACTGATGGAATAAATTAAACAGAAACTAAATAAATGGAAAAATATGCCATGTTGATGGAAGCAAAACATAATATTATCAGGATTCTTTCCATTTTGATGTGTAGCTACAATCCCAGAAAAAAAATGCTATGAGATTATTCTGTGGTTTCTACAGCCTAGATCTAGAATGTCCATCAATGGTGTAGGTGTCGAAGGCTCAGTCCTCAGGCTGTGGCATTTGTAAGATGGAGGCTGAGTCTACCAGAAGGATTTGTGTGTCCTAGAGGGACATTGTGTAACCTCAACCTGTACTCTCACTCTTTGCTTCCCAGCTGCCAAGTGGGTAGAAGGTGACTGGATCATGAGATTGCTATACTCATAGGTGAATTCATCTGTTAGGTAAATGTATTATTAGGAGAAGGGGTTTTGCTGTTGGAGGGAGGTCTCTGGGGCATGATTAGAAGGGTGTGTTTTTATTCCTGGGTTCTACTTTCTCTTTCTGCTTTCTGGTTACCGTGACAGAAGCAGCTTTTCATCTGCCAGGCCCCTCTGCCATGTTACTTCATCTTCAGAGTTTGCCAACGAGGCACTGAAACCATGAGAGAAAATGAACCTCTCCTTCTTTAAGTGGTGAGAGTCAGTCATGATGTCTCAGCGATGGGTAAGCAGCAAGACACCTTGTACTCGCCATGATGTACAGATTGACACAGGCCCAAAAGTGAAGGACACAGTCAGCTATGAACTAAGACACACCAAGCTATGAATCAAAACAAATCTTCCATTTTCAAAGCTGATTATCTCTGGTATTTTGTTACCACAATAGAATAAATATACAGTGCATTTTGACATTGTGCTAAACTGGGAAATGGAGAGGAAAAAGAACCCAGAATACCCAACAGAGTATCAAATGAGAATAGTAGAGTTCAATGACTGGCACACTCAAATTTCAAGAGCTACTACAAAGCTACAGTAACCAAAACAGTGTGGCTGCTAAAAGACTGGGACAATCAATCAATGAAACATAATACAGTCCAGAATAGAACCTCAAAATAGAATGCTTCTTTTCTGGCTAAGGTACAAGTTTTTCAAACCTTCAGCTTTGTTATCTGTTCTCAATTCTTACTACAAATTGGGCCAGAAGCAGCCAGTAAAACTCATCACACTGCAAGAGTCAGAGGTGCAGGGACTGACTTGAAATTGGCTATGCCAGATTAATTTGGTCAGGTCAATGCCTTTGCGACCCAATCACCTCTCTAGGCTCTCATCTCACAACACTGCTGCATTTGGGATCTAGCTGTCAATTCATGAGTTTATGGGGGGCACATTTTATATCCACGTCACATGAATGGGAAAGAAGGCACTGGACTCTGAGTTAGAAGAACAAGGGAGAAGTAGATGAAGCTTTACCAAAGTATAAGAAATCAGTGAAGGCATTCAGGACTGACCCACGCCCCCACCAAGAGGTTCCCCGTGAGCTGCTGACAGGCAAAAATCTAAATGCAGACTTGTGAATGAAGTCACAGCCTACATGGAGACACCTGAAGTTCACAGGTGGTGAGCTTGGGTTCCAGTGCACACACTAGTGGACAAATATTTAGTTAATACTCAGAAGGGAGATGTTATTAGGGTATGAGAAAAGCACTTTTCACCTGGTCACTTCTTTCTTGCTTGAATTTTCAAATATATATTTGTTTTTATTTTTACAGAGAAAAATAGGGATTATAAGACATTCTAGAACAAAAATGTGGAGAAAATGGGAAAGTAGAGATAGAGGTGATCTTATCCAACTTCGGAGCTGTGCTGAGGAGCAGTGACTAGCTGGGGTCTGTGGCCTGTGCTGGTGGAGTACTGACTGGGTAGAGTGAGCCTTGCTGTTGCCACACCACCTTCCTCACATCAGCATGGCCAGAATGGAGTATGAGGCGGGGCAGCCACGGGCCAGGGACACTGGACACAGGTCTTTCCAGGCGGTGGTGCTGTGCTCCTCCTGGGATCTCTGAGAAACTCAAGCTCCCAGTGTGCCACAGGAAAGGAAGATGGGCCACAACACAGCAGCTCCTCAGTGCTCACCTCACTGAATCAGAGCCCAGGTAACTGGAGTCCTAAAGCATTATGAGGTCCAGAGCCTCCCTAATTGGTCACCAGAGGCTCCAAGTCCCAGTGCTACGTGGTGCAGAGAACCCTCCCAGCAACATGAACTTAAGGGCAGGTGGCTCAATACACTACTTGCCTGACGGGACGGGGACAGAAGGCAGAGCTGGGCAGCCCACTCTCCCTCTTCCACAAAGACTCAAAATCTGGGACACGGAGAGCCAGGCTCCCACTAGACCCCAGGTGCCCCCTTCTGCCCCCACCACCATCACTGCCTACTGCAGAAGCAAAGTCTCTTGGAACCAAGAGTCCCCTTTGTTCACTTCAGTGTCTGCAGCAAGAGCAAGTCTGTGTGGTCTTTGGGAGCCCTGCCTTTCACCCAAACAGGTAAGCAGACTGCACCTCAGAGGAGGCATGCCACTGGGGTCCTGGATAGGGGGCAGCCGTGCTGTGTGCATGCTGAGTGCTCTGCTCGGGAGGCCCTGCTCCAGTCCTGCCTCTCCCTGACATGAACTCCTAACACAGACATTTGGTGCACCCTGTCATCTTGGGTTCCAGTTATGTTGCTGGTGAGCAGCAGACTGCAGACCAGGTGACACTGCTGGCTCAGGACCACATCACTCATGCCACGAGCAAAGACAAATGTGAGGACGGGAGCTCTCCTGGCACACTGAGGTCACTGTTCTGGGCAGCAGGGCATCCTCCTCAGCCCATGGACAGTGTCCAGTCTGCTTGTACCTGTGGACATCCCTGCCTCTGTGCCAGGCTTACAACATCCTTGCTTGTCACTCCCCCACCCCCATGTCACTAAGTGCCCTGATTTGGGGATGACATTTCACACATTTTCAGTTCATCGCAGAGGTGGCACACACAGTTGGTAGCAAAACCTCTAGCGTGTGTAAAGAGAAAAGGCAAAGCAATGCCCACAGAAACATTTCATGGAGTCACTGCCCACAGTGGGAAAGTTGGCTCTCAGTGGACTAGAGAGGATGAGAGCTGTGGGCACCACATCCCCTGTGTGAGGTGAGCTCTGCACAGGCACAGCAAGGAGGGAAGCGCCTCCTCCCTCCCCGGCCAGGGCCCTTTGCACAGCAACATGGGAACTCCTGCTGGTGACTGGCAGAGTTGTACATGGAGCCCACACAAGGACCAGGGGTATGACAGGGCCATGACAAGGACAGAGAAGATAAAAGGACCAAAGACATCCTGCATTGCCCTGTTTCCAAACTTAGAGAGAATTTCTGGCCAAAGCCCCCAAACCAGATGACAATCTGGGGACAGAGATGGTGGGAGGTCAGGGCAGGGTGTGCACATCTCAAATGTGTCAGGGACACTGCTGCTGTCCGACCACAAGGCCTACATGTTCTCTCCCATGAGATGTCTAGCATCAAGACACTGTCAGGTAGCCCCAGAACCCTCAAGGCAGCAGCTTCCAGTGAGCTGGATGTTGCTGTGGCCAAGTGTCAGAGCCAGAGTCATCACAGTGCAGCTGAGGGTCCCTGGGAAGGCAGACAAGGCCCAGCCTGTGGCCAGGAGCTCTGCTCATTGCTGGGATAGGACTGGACCCAGGCCTGCTGGGTGGAAGTCTTTCCACCGTGGGCCAGGAGAGTGGAGCTGGAGCTGGGACAGATGGATGGGACTGTGCACAGCTGGCGCAGCTCAGCAGCCTCCCCTGGGTGGCAGGTGGGCACAGGACACCCCAGTGCTTCTCTGTACACAGGATCCCTCAGCTCTGCACACCTGTTTCACCCCAGAACAGGCTCCGTTTGTACCTGGAAGGATCAGTACACACTCACGAATTAAATACACACTCGAGTGACGACAATCTCCACGGGGAGGAGCACCAGGCAGGGGGAGGCCCACTGGTCAGTTGGCAGCATGCATTGATGGGCTCATTTGCTCTATAAGGTGTGACTGTGAGACTGCCCAGCTGTTCTCAATGCTTCCACCAACCTCTCTGCATAGCTGTCCCGGCTCAGGGCCATGACAACTCACAGACATGGGAACCTCTCAGCTGGGCCCTGGCAGGAGTTTGTGCTGGAGGGATTCAGGGGAGGCGTGGAAACTCAGGCCCTGCTCTTTACTGTCTTCCTGACCTTGTACATGGTGACTGTTGTTGGCAACCTCACCATGATCACAGTCATCACCCTGGACACCCGCCTGCACTCCCCCATGTACTTCTTCCTCAAGAACCTGTCCTTCCTGGACCTCTGCTACTCCTCTGTCATCGCCCCCAAAGCCCTGACCAACTTCTTCTCCCCTACCAAAGTCATCACGTTTGCAGGATGCACCACCCAGCTGTGTCTCTTCTCCCTTCTTGGCACCACAGAGGCCTTACTTCTTGCTGTGATGGCCTATGACCGCTTCATGGCTGTCTGCAATCCCCTGCACTACCCAGTGACCATGTGCCACATGGCCTGTATTTACCTGGTGCTGGGCTCCTACTGCGGAGGCTGCCTGAACTCCATCGTGGAAACCAGTCTCACTTTTAAACTTCCCTTCTGCAGCTCCAACCGCATTGATCACTTCTTCTGTGACGTTCTCCCACTGCTCAGGCTCGCCTGTGCCGACACGGCTCTCAATGAGCTGGTCATGTTCAGCATCTGCGGCTTCATCCTCCTGGGTGCCACGCTTGGGATCTTGACTTCCTATGGATACATCACAGTGACAGTCCTCAGGATGCGCTCCAGTTCCAGGAGACACAAGGTCTTCTCCACTTGTGGCTCCCACCTGCTGGCAGTGTGCTTGTTTTATGGAACAGGTTTTGTTGTATATGGGCAGCCAGGGGCGGTGGAGACTACAGAGCAGAGAAAGGTGATGTCCATCTTCTACACCCTCGTCATCCCGATGCTCAACCCCCTCATCTATAGTCTGCGGAATAAGGACATGAAGGATGCCCTGCGAAGGCTGGGACAGAGACGTGCAGCCCCGTGAAAAGGTGGTGAGAGACAGTGTCCTGGGTATGTGGGTAAAGTATAGTGCTTATCACAAAGCAGTTTATGTGTATTTAGAATCAATTTGGCTCTTGTTTCTTTCTTTTGTCCATCCTTCCATCCATCTGCCAACCTTTGAAAACATGTCAAAAACCAGGCTATTTTTCTGACTATGTGTAGAGCACGTTCTTTGACACCGGAAAATAATGGTCCTGAGACAAAACAAACCCAAATCCTGAACACCCTGGTGATACAGTACAGATGTTTAAACTCTTGAACCAGGTATGGGAACCAATGTTAATAGCTCTGTGTTCATTAGGATTTGTTCATCTGATTGGTTCTTTCCTTTTCCTTCATCACCGAATCTTACATCAGTGTAGCCAGGAAATTCTTCACAAGCCTCTTACGTGAGACCCTCAGAGGCTATAGACTGGCCTGGGGTCATGTGCTCGAAGAAAGAGCACTCTGAGGACGGTGTCTCCTCCTAGATCGGCAGCCTGGCTGGGGCTCTGCCTTCCTCTCCTCACTGTGTGGACTCCTCCTGCAGGGCTCAACAGTCTACCTGCCAGCCTTTGAGAGGCATGTAATGTACGTGGCCCTGGGACATCTCCTTATGCTCCAGCTAGGAGCACATGCTAGTACAGGCACTAACAGTGCACTTTGGGATGTGGCCTGGCTGCTCTGTCACCACTGATGCTCCAGTGTGAGGATCAAGGCCTGGTGGTTACAGCAAAGAGGAGGGAAGGGAAGAGAAAGGCAAGGAGGCGGGGAGGAGAGTAGAGGGAAGAGAGGGGACAACGCAGTCTCTCGGCATCTGTTCAGATGTGCTGGCCATTGCAGACTGAGGTCCTGGACCTGTGGCTTAGGAGGGAGCTCCTCATCCCACATCCCATCCTCATGCCTGCCCGCCACACCTGCCCTCCAGCCTGGGATGCTTGCTGTGTCCCAGAAACTTCCGTCTGCACAGAGGCTGGTCCGAGTCCTCGGGATGATGTGAGGAAGCCATGTAGCACCTCTGCTCTCAGTCCCAGGCCTCGTGCCCCCCCACCCCCCCACCCCGTTCAGACTTCAGGGAGGGAACACACAGCCCCGCCCCCTCTGCCTCTCTATCACATGTAATAGTTTTACAACCACATGGACTTGGAAAGTATGCTATGTCTTTATGTCAACTATATTAACCCCAAATTGAAAACAAGAATCAAATTGTTTTTCTTGGACAAAAGTGGAATTACCTCAATTCTGTTGAATTTGATTGCACAGACAGGAATCAGCTAATGTTCTCCCATAAGAGCATTACTCCTGACTTTTCATTATCAGCAAAATTAGCCTGAAATCCAACAATAATCCTTTTATGCTCTAGCTGAAGAGGCAAAACACACCAAAGCACTACTGACCTTGCTATCAATGATCATTCTGTATTGCCTGTTTTGTTTCTGGTGAGCACCACTGTCCAGCATTAGAAGGAGCATCTTTGCTCTGCTCACCATATACAATGCTTGCTTATCACCACCACATGGCAGGTACTCAGGAAAACCCCACTGGACCACTGCCTACTTGAGCTATTATTACTGAGCATAGTCCTTGATGGGTTAATGAAGTTACATAGAGTGATAACTTCTTAAAATACAATGATTTTTATGCTAAGTCTATGTTATCACTTAAAACTTATTGTTTTCTTTTTATTTGTGATAAAACTTTGTAACATAAAATCTACCTTATAAGCATTTTCATGTACTCTTCACTATTATTAAATATACCCACAGTGTTGTATAACACATCTTTAGAGCTCTAATTCTGAAACACCAAAACTCTGTATTGTTAAACAACACCCTACCCACCACTCTCCCAGCCCCTGCTAATCCTCTTACACCTTTTGTCTTTATGAATTTTTCTCCATATGGGTGAACTCACAAAGAATTTATTTCTTGTGTCTGGATAACTTCATTTTTTTGTTTGTTTGTTTTGTTTTGTTTTGTTTTTGTTTTTGTTTTTTTTGAGACAGGGTCTCGCTTTGTGGTTCAGGCTGGCCCGGAGCTCAGCCTCCAACTCACATCAAAGCAATCCTCCTGCCTCTGCCTCCCAAGTGCTGGGATTACAGGCTTGAGCCACCACACCTGGCACGGTGGTATGTGGTACTGGTTGCTGTTGGGCATGAGTCTCCACGCCCAGTATTGTATATGGTTACCAGGGAATCGAACCCAGGCCCTTGCACTTGCAAGACAGGCGCCGGAACCACTGAGCTAACTCCCCAGCCCTGAATAACTTCACTTTTACAAAGTTTATGATTTGCTGATTGCTAAAAAAAGCTGTGCATTGAACATTTGAGGTTCACCATATTATTCTCTCCACTTATTACAAAGTGAAAAATTATGCCATTAATGCTTAATTAGGATATGTTTTACTATAAAATATCTCCATTGTTTTGTCCCCAAATAAAATTATCTTTCAATCCATCAGTTATGTTCCTCAAAGTAAGAACAATATCTTATATTGTCTTACATTTTTTCATTTTTCTTTGTTCTCATAATTTGTCATAATATCAGTTAGCTTAATAAAAACAAGTTGTTTTAATAATTGGCTAGATTATGAGGTGTGATAAGCATGATGAATAAATTTTAAAACTTATTATACTAATTTAATGGCACTGTCATGCCTGCCTTGATGTCTTGAGCCAATTCAAAATTGCACTTCTCATGGTCACTTTTAATGACAGACCCTGCCAGATGTAGTCAATGAGGTGAATAAGGAATTAGGAGCCAGCCTTTCCACTGGATCGCCTGCAACTGCCGCATTTACTGTATTTTTTTAATACATCTCATAAAAATTGTCACAAAATAAGTCTTCCAGAACTGCTTCAGAAAGTGGCAAGAAAGAAAGGATATGTGTATTCGGGGGGGGGGGGTGTGCACTACAAAGCTACAGTGATAAAAACAACATAGTATTAGGGAAAACCCCAATTAGTGGATCAGAGGAACAGAGCAGAGGACATAGAAAAGCTTCAGGCACATTCACTATGTTATCTTTGACCAAATGACCAAATGCATTTCCTAGAGGAAATACAACCTCTTCAACAAATGGTGCTGGGAAAACTTGATATTCATATGTCAAAGATTGAACCTAAATGCCTGTCTGTCACCATGTAGTAAACTGAAATCAAAATAGATCAAGTACTTAAATATTAAACAGAAACATTCTGCTGGAAGACAAAATAGGTAAAATACTTGAAGACATAGGCACAGGCACAGGCTTTCTGAACAGAACACTAGTTGTAAAAGAAACAATACTGAAAAAAAATAATAAACAGAATCATACAAAATTAAAAAGCTTCTGTACAGCAAAGGAAACCCCCAACAGAGTGAAGAAACACTCTACAGAATGGGAAACAACTTTCCTAGCTATTCTGCCAACAAAATACTAATATTTAGAATATATAAATAGCTCAAAAAAGTGAGACCCTCCAAATTTAAGACCCAATCAGAAATGAGTATCTGAAATGAATAAACACTTCCCAGATGAAGTACAACAAACATATATCCAATAGACACATGGAAAAATGCTTAACATTGCTGGCCATTTAAGAAATGCAGATCGAAACACTGAGATTCCTTCTCCAGAAAGAATGATTGTTATCAAGAAAGCAAAACAAAAAACAAATGTGGGAAAAGAAGCCCTTTTTGAGGAATCTGTGTGCTGATTTTCATAGTAATTTCATCAGTTTACACCCACTCCAACAATGAAAGAAATCCATTTGATTCAGCTGTTCTCCTTCTAGATATCTTCCCCAGAGAGTTAAAGATATCATAGCACAGTGATGTATACATAACCATGTTTATAGCAACACAATTCATAATAGCTAAATTTTGGAAACAGTTTATATGGCCATCAACAGATGAATGGATAAAGAAAATGTGATATTCATATACAACAGAGTACTACTCTTCCATAAAGAAGGATATACTTAAGTCATTTGTAAGGAAATGGATGCTCTGTGAGACCATGTTAAGTGAGATAAATCAGACACACAGGATTAAGTAACACATGTTTTCTCTTATATGAGAAACTCAATATACAAATAAAATACAGAATAAAAGACAGGCGATAGGAAAAAACAAATAATAAAAGTTATTGTAGTCCAGCATGAAAAATGTATTTGGAAAGAGTACCTTGATTTAGTATAACCATCTTTATGTTTTGTATGTTCTTTAGCCTTTCAGTCTGATTGTTAACCTTTATGTATGACATTAACTTTATAAGGATTTACAGGGGATGCTGGCAAAAAAAAAAAAAGGCGGTGGAAAGAATGGAGAAAAAGAGTTGAGATGTGTTGTGTACATTCTCCAAAATGAATGTAATCATTATGCACTGCAAACATGTACTGATACAAATAAAAATGTTTACCATAGATTTCAAACATATCTTGTATTTACTCCCCCTGCCTATTAAACTGTACTCACAAACTTCTTTTCTCCCATTTCACTCAATCACCTGGAGCAGAAGCTAGGTACCCTTAGACCATGACTGCAGCAGACTCTGTCTGGGTGACTGAGTACAGGGAAATGGTCCCAGGAAACCACCTGCCCAGGTGGCCCTTCCCAAGCAGGAGTCCTTGGAATGCTCTTCTCAAATGAAAGGTTAGTTTGGCCCCTTGAGCCTCTGATGTATTGGGTCTTGTTGATTTCTGAGATGCCCTCAAAGCGTCTTTCTTCTTATCTCTATGTAAAGAATTTGATTTCTGTTTAATAGCACTAGTCTCTTCAGCAGCCATATCTCCTTTGGCCCCAGCTTTACACATGGTTCTTTGGAGGCCCAAATTTAGGTTTTCAAATTTTTCTCCCATGCTTTTTGCTCCAGTTGTTACCATAAAACCAACTATAACCCAGTGGTGCCCACACCACAGCCCAAAAGGTATGCTATCTGGGAATTTCCTTGAAATTCCTCTCATCAGATCAGTTATTCCACCTAGTATCTCACACAGTCTCAGAAAATGGAAAAATATAGACATGGTTTTCTGCCAGAGTGTGACACTCATCGCTTCTAGTCCAGTGCCCATGGAGCCCTTGTTCCCAACTGACGTCTCCTGAACCTGCCCTTCACTGTTTGATTCTCTATAAGCATTTTGGTTTTTAGAACTCCAAGCAGAAAGAAAGCTCTACTGTAAGAATCCTTGGGCTTCTCTAACTCTCATCTCCAAACCTTCTCAAACTCCTTCCAAAAAACCACTGCCAAAAACTTCAAAACCACATGATCAGAGATCATGGAAATGGTCCCCCTGCTTGGTACAATTTTATTAGTCAGCTTTCCCAATGCCAAGACACAGCGCTGAAAACCTACAGTTCAAAGGAGAAGATACACTCATGATCACCAGGCTTCATGGAAGGGACATCATGGTAGAAGACGCAGGGCCAGACAGAGACCCCAAACTCATACCTCTGTGACTCCACGACACCCCAAAGTGTGCTCCACCACTCCAGTGCATGGCTCCCAGCCAACTGAGTGGACGCAAGCAAGCTTACCTCTCACAGAACCTGCCACACTGCACTAATTGAAACAAACCAGATACAGAAAGACAAATCCAAATGCTTTCACAAACATGTAGAAACTAAAAATGTCAATCGCATTAAAAAATGAGTAGAAAGGTGATATTCAGTAGTTGGTAATGGCAGATGAGAGGTGAGATAGTGAGAAGGTAGATAACAGTCACCAAAACTAGTTAGCAAGAGTAAGTTTTTTGTTCTATAATTAAAAAAAACCCCTCTATTTAGCTGTTTGGTGTATATTGTATGAAGCATTACAAAAGAAGAATTGGAGTCTTTGCAATATGTAGAAATATTGTATGTGTATGTGATGGAAATGCTAATTACTGTTATTTGATCCTGATAATTGCATGCCTGTATTAAGTTATAACAGTTTCCTATAAATGTGCGCAATTGTACATCAATTAAGATTTTTAAATAACATGCATTTAAAATAAAAAGGCTATCTGTAATGCTTTGTCTTGCATTCTTTTCTTTATCACTTACAACTTGAAATTATATGCTACACTTCTGAGTGACTTTATTTTTCACATGACATTGATCATCTTTGCAATATTGTAAGTAATGAAAAGACACATTTGGTTTGGTCCATAGTAATACGGACATTACTTGCGGTGTACATCTCATATCTATGCATATATGTGTCCCACAAAAAGAGGTATTACAGATATCTAGTATTGTTTCAGCCAATTTCTGTGAATAATAACATATCTGATAATAAAAGTATATTATCAAAATCAGGAAATAATGTCACTAAATCTGCCAGACCTCTCTCGTCACCAGCTCTGCATCCATTCATTCAGGATGAGTGTTTATATTTTGTTTATTCAATTTTAACACTTCTGTATAATTACATAACAACACCACAGTCAAGGTACAGAATACACACATCACAACAAGACCTTCCATCACCCTCTACAGCCACAGCCACCTTCTTCCTCAAAAGCTCCCCAGTGTGTACTACCACTAGCCTCTTTGCTAGAGTGTCATCTCAGGAAAGCTTTATTAAGAGAATCATGTGTCATATTCTGAGGCTGGCAGTTTTCACTCACAAAATTCCCCTGACTCCATCTAAGTTGCTGTATATGGACAATATTCAGTAGTAGGCATGCAAAACAAGTACAATGAAATGGCATTGGTTTCTCAGGTGACTTTATATTGTGAGATGATGATGAACTCAAATATTTTGAGGGATTTGGAGGAAGAAATTTTCTTTACACACAATCACATCACGGGCATATTGGGATCATCTATGCCCACCTTTTAAAATTGTGTGGCTGTCCTGTCTTCTCTTGCCCTACTGCAATGGCAGGACTTTCACTCCTGTATTAATAAAAGAGCGTGATGAGAGCAGGTCATGCCCAGCTTCACACAGGAGACATTCCGTCTCTTCCATTCACTCAAATGTGCCGTGTGCTTCCAAAGATGCCCTTCACTGTATCACGGGAGTTCTCCAGTAGTCCAGCCTTGTGGAGTGTGTGTGGAGGTAGAGTTTTCATCACTCATTCTTTCTAGTTCAAGTGAGGTAATTTGACTTTTTTCCTCTTTCTTATTGTTGACCTGGGTTACAGAGATTGTTTGGTTTTTTTTAAAATTCAAATCTGTACTGGTACATTATGAATACACATCATCATCACATTCAACATTGAGAGTTTGTACCAGAATATGACATGACTTGATTCTCATTTTTCCCCTTCCCCCACCTACCCTACAATCCCCACCCCATATACATAAGATTTTCCTTTTTTATTACTATCATATTCTTTTTGCCTTCATTATTTACCCCTACAACCTCTTTCCTTTTAAATATGTTCTATTTCAAAATATCAACTATACATACTAGAACTCATTTACATCTTCATTTTCTCATACCAGAGAAAAGATATGATATTTACACATCTGTGATATGTCTTTAAATTGTTTTGGGTATATATCTAACAGAGCAATGGCTGGGTCAAATGGGACCTCTGATCTTAGCTTTTTGAGGAATCTCCACACTGATTTCCAAAGAGGTTGTATGAGTCTACACTCCCACCAGCAGTGGAGAAGTGTTCCTTTTTCTCCATAGCCTCACCAACATTTGTTGCTGGCTAATTCTGAAATAGCAGCCATTCTTTGTGGAGCTCTATAGAAAACTGGAATAGATGGTCTCTATCTCAAACTAATAAAAGCTGTCTATGACAAACCATCATCCAGCATCATACTAAATAGTCAAAACCTGAAACCTTTCACACTAAGATCAGGAACAAGACAAGGATGACCTCTCTCACCACTTCTGTTAAATGTAATCCTGGAAATATTAGCCACAGCAATTAGGCAAGAGAAAGAAATAAAAGGAATAAAAATAGAGAAAGAAGAAGTTAAATTGTCATGTTTTGCTGATGACATGATACTCTATTTAGAGGATCCTAAAAACTCAATTAAAAAACTGCTGGACCTAATCGCCAAATTTAGTAGTTTAGCTGGATACAAGGTCAATGCTCAAAAACCATTAGCCTTTGTATACACAAACAGCAGACCCACGGAGATAGAAATTGGGAAGTCAGTCCCTTCCACAATAGCATCCAAAAAATAAAATATCTAGGAATCAATCTAACAAAGGAGACAAAAGTCTTCTACTCTGAAAACTATAGCACTCTGAAAAAGGAGATAGAAGATATCAAAAAACGGAAAGATATACGTTGCTCCTGGGTAGGAAGAACCAATATCATCAAAATAGCTATACTCCCCAAACTACTATACAGATTCAATGCAATCCTGCTTGAAATCCCAACAGCATATTTCACAGATCTAGAGAAAAAATCCAAACATTCATCTGGAACCACAAAAGACCTAGAATAGCAAAAGCAGTACTAAGCAACAGGGACATGGTGGGGGGTATTGCAATCCTGAACCTGAAACTATACTCTAAAGCCACTATGATAAAAACTGCATGGTACTGGCAAAGCAATAGACCTGAGGATCAATGAAGTAGATTAGAAGATCCAGAAACTACTCCGGAAACACTGAGTCACCTCATCTTTGACAAAGGAGCCAAAAATCCTCAGTGGAGGAAAGATAGCCTCTTTAACAAATGGTGCTGGAAAAGCTGAGCTTTAACTTGCCAAAGGCTAATGTTAGATCTATCTCTTTCACCATGTACCATGCTAAAATCAAAGTGGATTAGAGACCTAAATATTAAAACAGACACACTAAACCTGCTGCAAAACAGATTAGGTAAAACTCTTGAAGACAATGGCTTAGCAAAAGACTTCCTGAACAAAACCTCTATGACAGGAGAACTGGCAAAAGAAATCAACAAATGGGATCTCATTTTATTTAAAAAAGCTTCTACACAGCAAAGGAAACCACCCACAGAGCAAAAAGGCAACCAACAATATGGGAAAGAATCTTTACCAGCTGTTCCTCAGACAAAGGGCTACTATCTAGAATATATAAAGAGCTTAAAAAATCAGTTCACCCAAATTTAAAGACCCAATTGAAAAATGGGCATCTGAAATGAACAGATACTTTTCAGAGGAAGAAGTAAGAGCAGCTAGGAAGCATATTAAGAAATGCTCAACATCACTGGTCATTCTAGAGTTGCAGATGAAGGCAATACTGAGATTTCACTGTTTGGTTTTGAAAGTTAGCTCATCCTTCATACCTGGACCCAATCCAATTCAGTCAATATGTAATTCCTTTTATACTCTGATATATTTCACTTGCTAATATAGTAGTTATTATTTTTGAGTGTAGTTTCACTTTCTATATTGATCCTCTTTTTGTGCTTTTTGATGATTTAGTCAGAGAAATTCTAGTTTCCAAAAACAATGACAAATGTTTATTTCTGCTTGATTTACAGAAAAACTTGTATAAAGAAATATTTGAACATGTGGAGTAACACTACTTGTGCAAATTCAAAATTATATATCCATTTTGGGAGACAGTTTGCTATTTTTATCAAAATTACACCTTTTTGACATTTGATTAAGTAGCACTGTTCTTTGATATTTACCTAAATGAGCTGAAGACATATATTCACACAACAGCCTACACGGCTATCATGTTTTCTATAACTGGATGCAACCAAGATAAGCTTCTCTGGCTGAATGGCTGCAGAAGTGAACTGTGGTACCTCCATATCTGGACTATTATTAGTACTAGAGAGAAACAAGCTCTCAAGCCATGAAAAATAGTTTAAAAGAGGTGTTGTTACAAAGTGAAAGGAGCCACACAAAAGAAGTCAGAAACTGTATGATACAGCATTGTAACATTTTGGAAAAGGCAAAACTACTGAAAAAGCAACTAATCAGAGGAGATAACAGGCTCAGACAGAGGGAGGATGAAAACAAAGCACATAAGATATGAGGGCACTGAGATCATTCCATATGACACAATATATGTAGGACACTAAGAGTGAACCTTCACATAAACTATGGGCTTTAGGGATACTGATGTGTAATTGTTAATTTATCAGTCGCAACAAGGGCTTGCATATGGAAGGGGGTGGTGAATATCTGGGAAAAATATCCGGGAAATTTCTATGTTCAGTTTTGCTGTTGACTTTCAACTGTTCTAAGAAACAATGACTACTTTTAAAATGTGTCTTTAAAGATGTTTATTAGAGTACTAAAGTGAAGCTATCTAAGTTTCAGAATTCTTTTTCAACAGTTTTGAAATTTTAAATTCAATTTTGTATGGTAATGTATAGTATGGACTCTTCAGGTTGCATATACTCATCTTTGTTAAACTGTTATATTTTAATTCATGAAAAAATGGTCCACTTGTTTTAAAGTGCTGGATTTGTGATCATAAAGTAGCTTACACTTGTTTGATTTTTAAATTAAATTATTGATATTTTTGGCCCTCAATATGTTTTATTAAAGGTATGATCAGCACCCCCAGCTGTCATCTGCCAGGAGAAGGAGGCAGCGTAGGGAGGCCAGGACACAGTTAGCATTAAGAACTTGCTCTCAGCAGAAGAAATGTTGAGCCCTCTCTCATCCTGGCAAATCTTAGCCTCCCCATCAGTGAGAAAAGTATCAGAGAACCAGATCTTGTGTTCAGCATTAAACAGCAGTGCAGCTTGTTAAACACAGGCTGGAATTCCATTGCGAGAGGCTTCAGTTCCTATTTCTATCAAGCTCGTGGGTGATTCTTTTGGCTCAGGATCATAATAGTGTCCACAGAAGAGGCAAGGAGGAAGATGAGAACAGGAGGACTATCATCACACCAGGAATCTTCCAGCTCCTCAGCAGCACAGCACCTGCCTCGACCCACAGCTGGCTGCTCATCCGTTGACATCCATAGATACACCTGCAACCTCAGGAGCCTAGGGAGAGCCCTACTTGTCCTTCTTCCAAAACAGGTCAATGGCTTTGGGAAAAGACATTGCCATGTATTTTCAATGAAGAGAAAGAAAAATACCATGATCAAAATTATAACTACCAAAAGTTATAGCAAGAGGAAATAGCAAGTATGGGCAAAACATGACTTAAACCCTTCCAGCTCACAGTGAAAGTCTTCTGCTCACTATATAGTGGAAGACAGGTGTCCACACCGATGAGGGTGAGACCTGTCAGGGTGTGGAGAAGAAGTTTCTGGACTCACCCAGGCCAGCCCGTCCAGAAGGAGTCCGTGGAGCAAGTGGCCCCCATACCACTCCCCAGCTGGCATCCCCAGCACAACAGCACTGGTATTGCCTCCTGTTGATCAGCAGGTGTGCAGGGGGAACCTCCCCCTGATACTGTTGCACTGCTGTGCTATGAAAAGGACAGGAACGAGAGAAGATCAGGAGCAGGCAGAGGCCAACAGTGGTTTGCAAATAGGTCAAAGCAAACCTGTGTAAATGCTCACCGTGATGAGGGAGATGGGGAGGTTGAGTATTTGCATTTCTCATATGCACCATGGAACTAGCTCTGCTGCTTACCAAAAAAAAACCTTGAGGCTCATTTGCTCTAACCCTGTGATAAGCAGAAATTTATATCTCAGCACAAGTTCCTGACATTGTGGAAGGCAGTGGGCTCAAAAGACTGAAGCTCACTGTGCTCCAGTCTCAGAACCAGAGAAGTGGAGGTGAGAACCGGTACATTCCAGAGAGACAGGTACAGGTGCAGACACAGCTTGGGGAGGTTCAAAGCGGGCTTTATGTCCCGCCTGAAGGTTTGACAGCATCAGGCAAGCAGAAGCTCCTCACCATCATTTATCTAGTTAAGGAAAGAAGAGACCAGGCCTAGGAAGGGCAGGACAGACAGCTCCAAGGGACTTATGTCACGTGCATCCTGTAGCAGTCTCAGAGTAGGAAATTCAGAGACAGGCAGGGAAACACTACGATTCTGTTCTGACACTGAAGCTCACTCATTTCTGATCTCTTCTTTGCAGCCCCAAAACTCATGGTGCAGTCTACTACACAATGAAAGTTCAACACACTCAAGTATTAACTAACCTGAGGAAATATCTGCTTTCCAGGCAGAGTGAGCTCATCCAGACTGAGAAAAAGGCAGCTTGTGGCCAGTGGGCAGCATGGCAAAGACAGATGAATGAGTAACCTTAGGACCATGACCTGGTCCACCTCTGCATAGTTGTCCCTGCTGGGGGTCATGATAACCCAGAGACATGGAAACATCTTGGAGGTGCCCTTCCTTGAGTTTGTGCTAGATGGATTCAAGGGAGGCATGGAGGCTCAGGCTTTGTTCT